>CACSLJ010000120.1:0-72505 GCA_902706625.1 Albugo laibachii
ATCCTGATACACCGATAGTGAGCTATTGTCAAATGGGAGTCCGTGCGGCGAATGTGGCATATATGTTAGAACAAGTGTGCGGTGTCTCTAATGTCAAAGTGTATGAAAAGTCTATGCAAGAGTATTTAAATCGAGAAGGTATGCTTATAGAGTGAATATAAGCATCTTGTGTTGTCTATTCTCGTCTTTGTATGCGGTCAAAATTGTCTAAACACTTCATGACTGACAAAAAGCTTCTTCAAGTTCCATTCTTAATAGAGGCACCATCACATTGAATAAAGGGTATATAAACAAAATATCCCAACTTTTGTGAAAGTTAAACAAAATATCCCAAAATCACAAAATATATAAAAGAAATATCCCAATTGGGATAATGATTTGGTTCGAAGGGTTTTTGTGTCGATACAAATGCCTCATATTCATCTCATTATGTACTATATAGTTATTGACCTACAGTCATTGTTCTTGTCGGGGCAGCGTCTTCTGTTATGACCACTTCCTCGACACAACTGCATTTATAGGAAGCAGTTAGATTGCGTGTACTCGTTTGAGACTCACGTCGACGCTTCTACTTTGGTCTACCTTCGCGCTACTTCACAACAATTGCAGTGCAATCACTTTCAATCAGCATATCCTTTGTGACTGGTGGTAGCCATTCTACTCCATAAACACTGCTGTATGCTTCCGCAAAAGCAGAAGTCGTCCAAACCCATTCATAAAAACTGTGTGCTTCAGCAAGATGCTTCTCATGTTGAAGGCAGAGTAACAAATGAGGATATGGTGCTTCCATATCGTTTGCATACCCACAAGAACAGACATTAGCTCCGAGCTGAACTCGAAAATCCTGGAGAAGTGAGCCAGGAGTAGAAACACAATGAACCAGAAATGATGTTGCTGTATAGCTGGTAATGCTGCTAAATACTGGATCACGCAACAATTTCTCGACCTGGCTGTTCATGTATTGGACACAGCATTCCACTCGTAATCCTTTTAACTATTTTTTGACGATTTACTACCAACGTATCACTCAATTGTCATAAGGCAATCTAAAATGGGTAGCTTGCGAATCTTTCGCAATTAACTATTGACAGACTCAACGCTGTTGGATGTTAACTCGCCATACCTTGGGCATGGACTATGCGCTAGTGACCATTTCTCAACACCAACATCTTGCAGCCACTTTAACGCTGCAGGATTGATTTGATTTAAATGCTCAGCTTTCTGGGTGTATTCAGCCATTGAAGTGGTCTTCGCTAATCCCCATGCTTCATTCTTCAATTCAACAGATCGAAACTTCCTGTTGAAATTCTCCATCAAATGGCGAAAGCAGTAGAAGTGATATGTGCTGGGATAAACAGAGCTGACAGCAGGAATCAACCCTTTTGCTCTGTCTGACAAAATAAAACTAGGCTTCACTGGAAGTACCACACCCAAATCTCGAAGAAAGAAACTCTAATTAATATCATTTTCAATAGAAACAATGGCCACGGATACAATCTGTATTTACTGGTTCCCATTCATCACACATACTACTAAAAGAATACCTCCGCTCATATTTTGAGAAAAGTACCATCGAGACAAAGTCCGCTTTGTGCGTATGACTTGAACACTTGTTTCTCTTCGCGAGATACAATTTGCATTCGAGTGAATTGTTTGTCTTCCATTTCCAATATCACGTCATGATCATTCTGTCGTAATTTGGAAACATAATCAATTAACAGTCGATATTGCTGGATATCGTCGCCGAAGAACTCTAGTTTCAATTTCTTGCATGTATTATCACAGTTAATCAACGACGTTTGATTCCCTTGACTTGAGACAACGTTCATTATCATCGTTGGTGTAACTGACCGTTCATACTGATGAAAAAAATTTCGAATGTCAACATGCTGCACTAGCTATCTGGCTGTCCATAATGGCTTGACAACACGACTTGTCTACCCATTAGCGTCGGAAATGGCGCATGTATGAGGAATAATCCTAGTTGGAGGTCCATATTTTTTGCCATAAGAAAAATGTGCTTCGAACAAACAGTCTGAAAATTCACATACTGCTTTGAGTCGCCTATCATCACTTCGAGTTGTCCTGAAGGACGATGAATATCATTATGAAAAATGATTACTGGCAGCCGAATAGATTCCCTATCAGTGTATTCTACAGAATCGAAGAATCTTTGGGCATAGATAAGGCTTTTTCCATCCTCGATCATATCTGAAGAATACGATAAGCTGGATAGTGATGAAGAGCTACTATTTCTTGATAATGTCGACATGGTTTGCTTTTTGAAATTGCTCAGTGGTAATTCTATGTTAGGCTCAATCACTATTGAGATAATTCGTTTATATATTTTATGATTTTGGGATATTTTGTTTAATTTTCACAAAAGCTGGGATATTTTGTTTATTAACCCTTGAATAAATCTACCTTCCCTGTCGTTCTCCTTCCTCTCGTCTTCATCTCGCCAAAACGCTTTTGATCGTCCATAGATGTTTTGGCACATTACGCTTTCCTTCATATATTATTTAGTTACATAATTTGTTGCGTTTACTCCGAGTTAGTTGATGAGTTACGCTGATAAATGGAGTTCAAAAAAGAGTAAATATCAGTGGGTTCATTCAACATACAGTTTGGGGGTGCACTGGTGTCTCCTTTGTCTGATATTGTGACCTAATCTAGTACGGTCTTTTTGGCAATCAAGTTCATAAATTGAACTGAATGGTATTATGCCACAACGATTTATTTCCCCGAACTATAGGATTCCATAAATAGCAATAAGCTCGCTAGTGAGCACCAGTATCTGACTTACAAGCAAATGTAAAGTAAAGATCGTCTATCCCACTCAATAAGGTAACCTCCTTGCATAGCAACTTGCTGAAGTTATTGCTGATTGCGCGCTCATGCGTCAATACCGAAATAGAAGTCGTTCCAGGTGATTGCTTGATGTGAGAAGATTACACTGCTGGACGCATAATTGTGGGTTCTATAGGTAAGCTTCACTTTCGCCGAAAGGATGGTTGTTCACTTGATATACGTGAGTAATATTTCTCGAAATTGAAGATCCTCAACAATTGTCTTCACTGTTTCCGTTTTGGATATATTTTGAATAGATTTCATAAAAGGAACATAATTACATGTCTGCGAAAATCGCGACATCTTTTCTTTCAAATCTCCTGGAGAGAGCTGTCGTGTTAATATACGGATAATTGTGAAGGTTTGCCCCCACAAAGGGATTAAGTTCATATCTTTCATTTTGGTCTGTCCACCACCCGAGTAGAGTACGCTAAGAAATATTGGACATCAAACGGTATCAAGCTAGAAAATGGGAGACAACTTCAAGATACGGCCCTTAATGGCACTACTGTACCACACATCAGCTCGATTTTCAGAATTTCTGACGGAAAATCTAGATAATTTGTAGCAATTATATCCATTTCATCGCTCATGGTGGGAATTGCACTAATCCAAAGACATTAGGAGCATAGTTGGCTTTGTTTTGTATGGCGAAGGATTTTGTATGGGTGGATTGTTGTTTTGTAGTAAATTTGAAAATCTGGGGAGAAATATGGAAGCAGAATTGCAAAACATCTTCCGACGGTACTGCGACATCCAATGCAATTGACTGAGTAGACATTTAATGCGGCAAAATCTAGATCTTCCTCAAGCAGAAATTCACCAGGTGCTGAGTTCGTGGCGATTGTACCTATTAAATTGACCCGAGTGCGATTTTCTTTACCCACAAATCACCGATACAATGGATGATTTGTATCGCTGCCAAGTTGCATATTTCTAGTTTTTCATGTGCGAGTGCATTGCCAAATGAGTAGCTGATGTTATAAGGCGTTCATTGCTTCTGTTTTTAGGGTTCCTTTGCATATAAATATACATCAAGCCTGTTTCCTGGTGAGGCAAAACCTCCCTGATATTGCATATTTTTAAGCGAACGTGTGTTTCCAGGACTACGGCTCCCAATGGTGTTATGTTCCCAGCCTTCGCCTCCTGCTTGGGGATCGTGAGAAGGTGGCACACAAGTAGACACAGGCAAATCGGGTCTTCCCGCAATTTTGAAAACTCTGGGTACCACCACGAATTCTTTCTCCGCGATCACACGTTCGTCTATACAATATCTACACTTTACCCATACTACTCTTCAGCTGCGGCACCTGGGCCCTGACGGAACAAGATCTTAGCCGACTCGAATCCTTTCACCGCCACCAATTTCGACGCGTTCTCCGCATACATTATCCAGCACATATCAGTAATTTCGCCTTGTATGCCCAATGTCACACTGAGCTCCTTCGGCAGTGGGTATCCACGGCCCGCTGGCGCCTTTTCGGACACATTCTACGTCGCTCTGCAGGGCTCCCAGCTCAAACGACAATGCTCCGGTACTTCAATGCGCCCTCCGACTCCCCTCCGTTTCTTGACCTAACACCAACCTGCCTCCCAACCGTATTAGCTAGAGACGTCCAATCGATTCATCTTCAACTGTAGACCTGTGAAGATCTCAGCCACCTCGCTCAGACCGTTCAAGACCGCCCTATATGAAAAGCGTTCACTAAGATTATCAGTCAGGAAGCAGCAAAACAATACGTACGGAAGGAGCTAATCAGACGTAAGCGAAAGGCAGAACCCGCTTCTACAATTTGATGTCACCACGGAAACGCTAATAATTCTAATACTGTTTGTCTCTCTCATCCATCGAGGCCCATATCAAAATTCAATTTCAACAGTCTTGATGTTCAGCCAATGTTCATGCTTATCAGCCAATTGTAGAACTCATGCTCTACTACTCCTACTGCTGCAAGGAAATATCCGCGATGACTAACTGATGGCGCCAAATCTTCACACCTTAACATTGGCGTCTTTGGGGGACGCCTTAGCGTAAGACTTCCGATGTGGGTCTATATTGTGCCTAAAGGGGTACTATCGGATTCCTATTGTATCAATATTGACGATCAGCACTTTGCACAGGTCGACAAAGCTCGCTGGTCACTGCAATCTTTCGTTTGACGTATCACAGCAACTTTGTTGACCTCAAAACAAAATAAAACAGAACTTGTCGTGTAGTAGAGACTCTATGGAAGACTGAAAAAGAGGGCAGGATGAGAGATATGTACTCTATGTGATGGTGTCTCTGATGAGAATGAAAATGCGAAGAAAAAGTTGTCAATCCTAAAGTGGTCGTGTACTTACATACGCACTTCACAACAAAAATACACAACAACGGACAATTATGATCATTCAGCTTGCACACCTTCTCGATTCAAATACTCTTGCATGGAGTTTTCATAGACTTTGACATTCTGGAAACCGCACACTTCTTCAAGCATAAATGCCACACTCGCCGCACGGATTCCCTTCTGACAATAACTCACGATAGTTGCATCAGGATATGGCTGGATTTCACAAAGCTCTGAAAAATCTTCTAGCAATTGCTCCTTGCTTTTGAATATATCGTTATTTTCACCATCGATTACATCAATCCATTCGAGATGAAGAGCACCTGGAATGTGTCCTAAGAATAAGAAAAATCACACCGGACCTGGTAGAAGTACAGGCGCTCGATCACAACCTCCACGAGCATTTCCACACAAAAATAGCCCTGAAAATTCTTCTCTTGATCTAGTATCAATAAAAATACCATTCTTCTCAGTCAAGAGTTTTTGGATTTCTTTGAGTCCGATGAGTTTATCTCCCGCATATAATTGAATCCTATTTTGTACGACGTGGATCAGAAAAGAGATTAGCCCGATGTTGTAACTAACCCTGAGATTTTCTTCTCGAGTATACCCTTTTCGGCAGATATGTTTTTCTCAGATTTTGTTTCCACAGGATTCCCACAAGCTACCCAATGATTCCATCCTCCGTCAAGAAGCTGACACTGTCAATGTACCAATATTCGTCTAGGTGAAATCAGAATGTCTTCATACCTTTAGTTTTTCACGCGGAATTCCATAGTGACTCAGGATCCACCAAGCTCGCGATGATAGCTGCACTCATATATTTAGAATACGTACAGTACGAGAGGGAAAGAAAATTTGCGGCGTACAAGGCTTTTTCTATTGTCATATAGCACCAAGGTCTTTGAAGAATCGTATCCAATTTTTAGTAAAACATCTTGGAGGCAACTCTCAGATATACATTCGCCAGAAACCTGATTCAGAAAGCGTGATGTAACTTTTACGGTCAGCATATTCGTAACTAACCTTTAGACCAGAGAATGCTTGAGAAAACGGTTTTGCTGCAGGAATGTGACCACGATCATGCTCTGAGGGATGGTCACAATTCAAAACAATGAGGGAGTCATCCTTTGACTGCTGAGATACAATCCATGATGGTGATACAAGCGAGGATAAACAACGTGTTCTTCGCGCTAAGTTTGATAAACTTGCCAACATTTTATTTCCTTAGCCAGTGAGTTAGTGATTGCAATCTAAAGGGTTCTGCTGGATAGATGCAGGGGAAATTAGTATGAATTTCGCAAACAGCAATCGTGTGAATGGTGTCGTTGAAAACAAGTTTGAGAATAACGGAAAAAAGTGAGCTGTACCTTGCTCGTTGCGATGTATTCCTACGCACAAATTCTCGTATTCGACGGCTAATGTATGGCCAAGACTACGATAGTATCGAGGAAAGAAGTTTATTCAGGTTGATCGTTCGTACATATTAGTAAATAAATGATCTGCTTTATAAACGTAAATGATTGCCTAAAGGGCGCGTTAGAGATGAACGATCAGGCAGTTGTACAGTGTGAGAACGCGACATCGTTTACGACATTGATAGTACAATCATGTCACCCAATTCATTGCTACTTATATCTTTATTATGTTGTCGTGTCGAGCAAGGTACGGGTCAGTTCAGAGTCCTCCAAAAGGTGTTTGTGTTCATTCCTAGCTCTTACTATTTCGACGAAGACACAGCTGGCGCCTGTGCGAAGCACATCAATGACGGTAATCTTGTAGGTATACGTCGTAGATATATCAGATGTGAATGCTTGTACGTGCTCTATCATGATGAGCATTATATGTATTTAGCTTGAACGTCATTTGACTGCGGGCAACAAGATAAGAAATGGCGCAGTATACACTCGACAATGCGGAATTGTACGATCACACAATTGTATGAGAAACAGAAGGATCAATAAAATAATCTATAGATTGTAATACCCAGCTCCCTCGACCAGGCTGAACTCCTTAAAGGGAATGTTATTCGCAATATTGATTCAAACTATAGCTGTGGTGGTTCATAGGCGCGATACCAAATAGATGCGAGGGCCATTGTCTGGACCTGGGAGTCAAGCGTTGCTTTTTGAAACGTCCATCTGGGTCAGGCTGCAGATCATTGTTCAGGACCGAGTTCGTTCTCGTCGATTCGCTGATGTAACTGGGCAGCTAAATAATCATGTTATCTCGGCATGCATCTCTATAACAAGTTGCTGCTTAGTGCTAGACCCAGTGATCGCTGACACGGAAGTCATGCTCGTAACTGAGCGAGGGGCGCATCATAACGGTTTGTGAAACTTGAACTTGGACTACCATCTGCACTGCTATGCCATAAAAGCAGCATAGGTACCATTAACGTGAGTGTACATGTGATTTCTCTAAACACGATACCGCGTTTGCAGGTACAAGGCGCGGGGGCAACTTGAGCATTCAAGAGGAGAATCGGCAAGGCACGAAGCGTTTAGATCGTTCTTCTTTAGCTTCAATGAGATGTTAGCATCGTATATGAAACAACTAGGAACATCGACATAGAAGCTGATTCCTTCTTCGTTCTCGACGCTATGATATTGACCAGATTGATGTCGTAGAAGCAATCATTGGCCGCTGTGGCGCCAGCTGGAATCGACCAGTGCTGGCATCACTTTGGAGCAGCTGACGAAGGCATTTGAAATATCGAAGCATATTTTGGTTGTACAGTCACCATTCTCAATAGTAAACAGCAAAAGCAAAGCCAAAATGTATAGTGTTGCGAAGGTAAACATAAGTATAAAAGGATAAAAAGAGGGAGGTATCGTGTTAATTAGCTGGCTTTGGAGCAATGCTGAGATCTTTCATTTCAGAAACAAGCTCATAAATGTCTGCCGCAAGAATTCCAGTGTGACTCCAACCGTTGACAACAGTGGCTTTCATCACCTTGTTCCACGCTTGCTAGGCCCAACGCATGGCCACTAAGATGCTTACGTTGTAGAGTTGCTCGGCTCTCCTGTCAATGTCTTCCACCCCGACCCCATCTACTTGATCCAGCATTGCGTCGAGTTTGTCCACCACATAATTGTCTCTGATTTTACTCAGCTGGCTCTTCAACGATTTGATAATGCCGGCATCTTGTGGTTACAAATGGGCTGTTGTGTTTGGGGACAGGAAGTGCAACTTGACATGTGAATAGTGGTCCGTCACGCGGTATGGCGAAGCGTTATCAAGAAGAAGAAGTACGTTACGGTCCTGGCTGCGCATCGTATCGTTGAAGTACCCGAGCCAAGTACGAAAGATTCTAGTTGTCATTAATCCCTTTGCTGCATTTGTGTAGATTATTCCAAGTTCGGCAACCGTGTGGTTGCCAAAACACCGTGGTTTTTTCGCCGTGCCAACAAAAAGTAACGGTACCTGGAAAGAGCCATCTCCGTTAGTTTTGATTGCCATAGTGAGCCTCTACTTAATCTTCTTTCGTCCTGCAACGCTTGAACGCGACACAGAAGTCGAAGATGCAGCGCAGTAAAAGTAGGCAGACTCATCCATGTTAAAGATGTCACGATATCTGTACTCTCTTGTGATATTTTGTAGTTCTGCCCACCCTTTTTCAACGTCTACGGCGCACACTGCTGCTGCTTCTCCATGAATGCGAGGTGGTTTCAGATTGTAGCGTTCTTGTAGCTTCTGAATCCACCCATACGAAAATACCATATTGAATAGCTTGCTGTTCGAAGCGTGCTCGGCGTCTTTAACGAGAACGTGCCTGATTTTATGTCACTTCGTTCAGATTGTCTCCCACGTCAACGACGGGTATTTAGCTACTTGCAACGCTCGATGCATCGTACGAGAGTCTTATCAAGCTGTGGATAGTGTACAGGCTGAATGGTTCTTCGGGCTAAGTTGGAGCGGGCATCGTCTTCGGTAACTGGATGCTTTAGCAGCAGGAGCACAGCCGCTGGCGAAGGGGGTTTCTTCAGCCCAAATTGTAAAGGTGCCAATTTAGAAGTGAACGCAGTGAGATATCTAGGTGTTGAAAGTGATGACTGCACAGTGCTAGATTCTGCTCAGCAGAGATTTAAACGCGCGACGTCTTTGCTGGCATTCGTGCTTTTGGCTTTGGTGAGAGGCTTGCACCTCCTTGCAATAATACCAATAATGTGAAAAAAATCGGTTATGGTATGGTAGTATATTTCTGTGGTATTTACTACTTCCTCCATATCTTATTGATTGGGACATTTCGGAATGATCGCGATATCTTAATGATTGGGACATTAGAGGCAATGGTATCTATTTATAAAGCGTATTTTCCTGCAGATACTGTAATTTGGCAAAGTCGATGTAAATTTCATATTAGTAAGGTGGAATCAACTTGGCAGCCTCTTCGTATGTTTCGTTCGCACATATCGAGAACTTGGGGAGCTTGCCGGCCTGGCGAAACTCACCTTTTGCCATAGGGGGAGTTTGTAATCATTCCCACCCTTGCATATCAATACACACTCCATGACCTGCTGGAGAGTGAGGAATATGCTGTTTAGCTTGTTTTTATCCAAGTCTTTAGACGACTGAGCCACTGCTTTGATAAGCATATCAGTGGTGAACACATTCTGTTCATACTGCAGACTCGGAATCGCTGCGAAATAGCCCAAACCTAAGACGTTGAAGTCAGGTGAGTTGGCTGGCTGGCAAACAAGTCTGATATTCCAGCCACCTTCCGTGCCGGCAGCAACGATGCCTGGGTCACGCACCAGGACATGTGGTGTCGCGTTTTCTTGTTGAACGAAGATCGGCCGCTTCATCTCTCCTACCGGGAACTTCACCTTGATTGATGAAAAGACATACGTCAGTAGAAAGTGCTTGTACAGTTCTCGATTAAGTGACTCGATGTTGCGTTCGAGGATCTCGCCCTTGGGTCTGTTCTTGCTGGCGCGCTGCGTCACGTACTTCTCGGAAAACGGCCACAAACCAAATTTGCCGTCAAACTGTCTTTTTCTGTGAGGGTCGTATCTATATATAAATTTTAACTATAACCAATATTTTAATAGAGTCAAATTTGGAAATGAACAAACATCATGTAGTTAGAAATTTCCGGCAGTTATTAACTGTACGCATAATATTAAAATTAAAGAGAGAGGTTACCTTGGTCGCGCGACTGCTGCCAAGAACATCGTCTTCTCTATGAACCGTGCACTGTGAAGGTGGCGCACAGAGGACTTCTCGTCTGGCAGGAGGTAGTAGACACGCTTCTTCGTGTCGTGGTTGAACCATTTCTCGTCGACGTGCACCATGTCGAACATCGGGTCAAACGTGTGCCCTTCCACCTCACCGACGGGGTGCGAGTCACTCTTCAGGAATGAAAGCGCATATCCCACGAGCCGGAACTTGTTCGCCTCCGTGAGCACGGGCTTGATGAGCGTACTGCGTCGCAGGACTCTCTTCTCCACCAACAGTCGCTGGATCACGCTGACCGAGAAGTCTGTTGCGATTGCCGTGGACTTGATTTTCCTGCGCTTGTGGATAGGAGTGGTGTGTATCTTCGCCTCGACGAAGGCCTTGTCAAAGCCCTTGCGGCCCAAATTCTTTTTGATGCGGCTACTAATGTCTCCAGCAGTGTTTCCTGCCACTACTGAGTCTTGATAGCGGTGCCATATCCGCTCAACCGTGTGTCTTTGCACACTAAAAATACGCGCAAGAGAGGCAAAATTCCCGTGAGGCAGAACTCCATCGTTACTCCTCATTCAAGCTTCGTTGACGATAGCACAGCGAGCGTTTTCGTCGAGTTTTGGCATGGTAAGCTTTTCTTTCGCGAACGAGGTCATTTGGATGTCCAGCGGCTGAATGAAACAGTCGTGGTGGGGAGAACGTGCTTTCTGAGCCAGCAAAATTTCTGGCTTTTGCTCAATTGCCACCAAAAACTTTAAGGCCAATAGCTGAGAATCAGGGCTTTCGTATAAGCCTATTAGAAGTTGATTCTATCAAGTATTGGCCAAAATTTGCACAATAGAAAAGAAATGTCCCAATCAATAAGATATGGAGGAGGTATGAAGAATGGTGACTGTACACGGATTTTTCGAGTGCCATACAGTATGATATCATAAAAACCCCGACACAGGGCTAGGTTCTGACACAGGTTCTGACATACTGTATAGTGTGGTTATTCGATATGCACGTGGCGCTAAAGCTGCTTGAATAGTTGGTGGCGAAAGTAGAAGTGAATATATTATGCATTTAAGACTTTACCTCTTTTGTCTGTAGTCTTACCTATCCTTTGTGCGCCCTTGCGCCTTGCAACCCCTAAAACTCCTGAACCTTGGGCAACTTCCGCTTCTGACGTAACGACCGCGTCGTGATCCTTTGCTTACTCGCCGACTCCCCGGGACTCGGCGAGAGCATCTTCTTCCGACAGTGGTCTACTTGTAAGGAATAGTAAGCTGGACCCTAATGAGCTCCTCATTGTACAGTACTACCATTAAGTTAAAATGTGTGCAGTATGTCTTGTGATTGTAGCAAAGACGGATCCGTGATAGCTTCAGTCGCAAGCTAGCACTTCTACCCCAGGATCCTCTCATTTAGAGCTCCTTCGCGATAAGCATCACGCATATGCTTTAACATTGACCCTGCTCCACGCGACGCAACTTATCGGTGTATATGGAACAGCAATTCCTGCTTCTACGCTACCTCCATAACCACCACTGCTTTCTTGAAGTTGTCCTCGTTCTCATCTAGAGTGAAACCGTCCTCGAAGATCAACTTCATGAAGACAACGGTCTAGGAGAGTTGGAGACCCGCTGCGGAGAAAAGCCTCAGATTGTTATAGACGCGGCTTGCGTGTGAACCGCTCGTACCCAGCCTTCAAGAGGCGAGTCATTGCTGTCTTCTTGGCACATGAAAAATTTTGTATTCCCTTCTCGCCTTCAACTAAATCTCCTCCCAAAAGGTGTCGTGATCACATAAGATTTTCGTATCTTTAAGTCGTAATCGGCTGCTGTAATTCGCTCCTCCCAGCGCTAGTTTAGCTCGATAGACCCGCTACTCACAGTCGCTTAGGACTTGGTTTATTTGTGCCACTTTTGGTCGGTATTGTGCTTGTATCCTTTTCATTTCCTTCTGTGACAAGCTCTACTTCGTTCAACTTATCGATCCCATCGTCATATCCACTTATTGGCAGCTCGCATCCGGCACGCATTTCTCCAGGCGCTTGACTGCTTGAGCACTTGAGTTTTGTCATTATATTTGGGGTAGTGGCAAAATGAACTTGCAGCACACTGGTTGAGCACGAGCAGGTCGACGTTGCAGCTGCTGCTACTGAGGTAGCTGCATGTGCTAAACATTAGCGCCTGAACCCTTGAAATATTCGCTCGGGTACAGAAATCGAAAAAAGATAAGCCGGTTGCAGGTACGTTCTCGTTTGCATTTCAGCACTAAGTACGCTCGCGGTATGATCTTCACTGGTGATGCTGAAGACATACGAAAGTGCTTTTTTGTCGCTGTCACATTCCATCCGCCCCGGTCGAGGATCCATTGCGCGCTCAACCGAGGATCGCTGTTCGCATGTTGAACACCTCCACGACTAAACGAGCGAGATTTCTTTGCACCTGCCACCTTTGCCGACTTCCTGAGAATTCGATTCACGTGGCTAGGGCCCCCCATGGAGTGCGAGCGGCGGCGGACAAAAAGGCCGTTTCATGTTTAATATCAGCTTCGACATGACATCCACCTCCTAGAAGCTCCACCAGTGGGATCGACGCTGTGGTCGCGGACTCTGCAATATCATTCGTGGCTGTGTGTTACGGTAGTAGCGGTATGCATGGAGCATTTTGCATGAAATAGGCCATTTCGATGACGTAAACTGGTCACGCGACGAATCTCTCTCAGTCGAAGTTCAAGATAGGCCTTGTTCCTCGGACATCTTCACCACGGATCAGCCGAATAAGTGTACATTGTTGGCGCTGACGGGCAGGACTTGCTCGAGATCAAGCGAAAAATCAGATGCGTGGCTGAAGACATGCCACATTAGGCACACAAGTGCAGCGTCCTGTTAGTCCATTGCACTCATGTCAGTCGCGTAGAAGTGCTCCATAAGTAATACAAGATCACCTTTCGTACACAATGTACCTTTCTTTACTAGCCCCCCCTTCGCTCTTGCGAGGCAGTGCTTCTCCAGCGCGCGCATCGTCTCAAGTAGCCTGTCGTCCACGATTTTTGTTTGTGAAGCGAAGAACCCGAGCAGCCACTTCTTTAACTGACTTTAATTAGAGATCACAGAGTTCTTTGCGAGGATTTCTCCATTGCAGCCTTTGAGTAGACGAGGTACATTGCGAGCTTCTCCATTACAGCGACGAAGTATGCACCAGACGAATAACTCAGGATGGATATATTGAGCCTTTTCGATAGTGAAGGACTCCGGCGCGAGGAATTTTTGAAGGCAATCGTTGCCGTTGATATGGCCGACTTGGGGTTGGCTGGCACCAAAGACTGAATATTCATGTTCTTGCACTGCTCTTGTTGTTGATGTGTACGAGTCTTTGTTGGAGTCTTCACAATATGCAGTACTTTGGAACGTTTTGTGTCATTTGTGTGCTGCTTAGCCATACATCCATATCGTATTATGGATTTTATTATAGTGGTGCTGCCTTGACATTTGTATTCTGCTCGTACATATTTCTAAATCATATTATAGAACTCATCACAGTGGTGGATACTTGGCATTTGTATGTTGCTCAATCATATTTCCAAATTATATAATATAATTTATTACAGTACTACAAACTTTGTCGGAGTCTTTCACAACATGCAGCATGATGTACGGTACCTCTGACTTGGCATTTGAATGCGGCTCAAACATACTTCTAAATTTGTTGTGATAAAAAATGCGGAATAATGTCGGAATGACAGCGGCCTAACCCTGTTATTCTAATTGGTTGAAACAGCAAAACTATAGCTCATATATTGGCTATAAGTACATGGCAATCTCCTATTGGTCCGCCATCACGTACTGAGGACAAGTGTATTTTTGTTTGTCGGAATTGTGATCATATCCAATCCTAATCAAATTTTAATACTGTTCCTAGAAAGGAGAAACTGTTACAGCATCAAAGATGGCTGGAATTAACAAGTCCGAACTTTTTTGGATACATTCCATTCTCATACTCGCGAGTGGTTTTAATCATACAGCCATCTGAGCAGAGAAAAGGATGCGCGATTTTCATCTCATTTGCATACAAAAAAGATGATTGCTGATAGTGACATTCAAACCTTAGAACTCCGATCCAATTTTGATTGTTAGTCTAATCGATGATTAGTGAGTCCAAACTTTACGTGTGAAGAAAGATCGCCCATTGCGGGAAAAAAACTATTAGATAGTCTCCTTCTCATACAGCTGAACCGTATGCGTAAAAGATTGTCGTCGGCGATGAGCTTTCCCACGCGAAGAGGCGTAACACATATGTATCCTCAGCCCGACTAGACGTAAACACAAATACCTGTGTGAAACAAACCGACATATAAAATCGAACAGTGCCGTTCCATAGCTACCCTGATTAAGGAAAGTTTAACGAAGAAACCTCTCTGGAAACATGTCTCTGTTTATTCTATAATAGGTCTAGCTTTCTCGGAATGTAAATAGCCCAATTAGATACCTGGAAGGACGTTATCAACATGCTTCGAAATAGTCATATGCTTTGATTACGCAAATCTTTGGGTAGTAATACATTTGAAGGAGTGAGATCAATGGAATAAAATAAAATTTCTAATTTTCATGTTTTCTTGGCCATTCCTCACTTCCAATTACATGTTCTCTACCACAATTCACTTCATCCTTGCTTTGCGAAATTCAATCCGTGCATCTCGTCATATAAATTTTTCACGAACAACTTGCAACCTTCAACGCACTACTAGATCATAATCCAGAATGCTCGCACGTCTATCAACTTTCGCACGCGAAGCTCGCTCTTTTTCCTCGCTTGTATCACCGTCATGGGTTTTATCTCAGCAGTCAAAGGATGATTCCCTTATTGTCTTGAATTGCGCCCATCCATCAGAGCATGATCGTGGTCACATTCCTTCGAGCAAGCCATTTTCCTAAGCCTTCTTCGGTTTGAAGGTGAGCCCAAAATATATAGAGACGACAAAGCTTCATAATGTACTATAAATGTAGGGCTCCGGAGGCTGTATGTCTGAAAGAAACCTCGAGGAATTTCTACAGGAAACCGGATATGATTCCTCGAAGACTCTGGTTTTATATGATAACAGGGAAAATCTTGTACTTCACAACTTATCGGCAGCCCTCTTGTTGTACGTATTCTCACATAGTGGTTGCAGCTATCATCTCGAGCTTGGTGGATCTTCAGTCACTATGGAATCCCACCGGAAAAAATTAAGGTATGCAAACATTTTGATTTCGCCTGCTTGGACATAGGTACATTGACAATATCAGGTTCTTGATGGAGGATGGAAGCACTGGGTAGCCAATGGGAATCCTGTAGTAACAGAATGTGAAGAAATCGAATCTGCCAAAATGGATATAACTGAGAATAAAATCGCACGGTTGGTTTCTCTCTCTTTCATACTTTAGAAGCTGATCTCCATCTTTCAATGCAGGATTCAATTGTGCGCCGGAAATAAACTTATCGGACTCGGTGAAGTCCAAACTCTTTTGAGTGAGAGGGATGGGATATTTATTGATACTAGAACGGAAGAAGAATTTTCAGGACAGTTTCTATTTGGCAATGCTCGAGGAGGTAGTTTTCAAGTAATTGCATTTTCAGATGACCCGATATGATATTTCTTGGCATAGGACATATTCCAGGCGCCCTTCACTTTGAATGGATTAATGGAATCGATGAAGAAAACAATGACACATTCAAAAGCGAGGATCAAATGCGGGAAGAATTTCCAGAGCTTTGGGAAAATCAGCCGGATCTTGATACACCTATAGTGAGCTATTGTCAAGTGGGAATTCGTGCGGCGAATGTGGCATTTATGCTAGAAGGAGTGTGTGGTTTCAAGAATGTCAAAGTGTATGAGAAGTCTATGCAAGAGTATTTGAATCGAGAAGGTATGCATGTTGAATGAGTAGAATCATGTTTTGTTGTATATTTACACTGTCAAGTGCGCACACAAAATGCACAAGTGACGATTCACGAATGAGAGATTCACTTCTTCACTGCTTCATCCCCGCTAGAGACTCCATCACGTGCAATGTCCGCCCACCCTCCCGCAGGCAAACTTTCTGGTTTGCAAACGTGTCTTTTGACAAATTTATTCATCGAAAACATCGTAAACGAATCTCTTTTAAAAACCTTTCGAAGAGTGTCGTCCAAAAGTATCTTTCGCTTGTCAGCTGGGTCTTGGAGTTGATGTTCATGGATATATTTCCACAGCAACTTGACAATTGTTGGTCGAGCTAGACGATCACTACCAAGTACTTGAGCCAATTCTGGTGATACAGCCAATTCTGCATTAAAAGCGGAATTTCGCTTGGGCTTTTTCTCTGGATCACTTCCATCATCGCTATTGTTCTTTTTCAATCGCTTCTTCTTCTTTTTACTAGTTGCTTTCTTTGGTGCACCATCCTCTTCGCTACTGATTCCATCCCGCGGAATGGCCTGCCATCCTTCCACCAGCAGGTCTTCCGGCTTACAAACGTGTCGCTTAATGTATTTATTCAATGAGAACATAGTTGCTGCCTCACGTTGAAATACAGCTTTCAGTTGTGCATCAAAAACGATCCGGCGTTTATCATTTGGGTCTTGTAACTTATTTTCTCGTATGTAATTCCACAGTTCTTTGACAATCTGAGGCCTTGACATGCGATCCCTTCCCATAACCGCAGCTAATTCCGGTGACATGGACAGCTCGGCATCAAAGGGACTTTTGCGTTCCTCTCCGGTTCTTCTTGTTCGTTTCACGCTCTTCTTCGCTGATTTCTTCGCAGTAGTTTCGGTTGGTATTTTCGCTTCATCGCACTCGTCATCCGCTTCGCAGTTTTCGTTCGTTTGCTGGCTATCAATCACCTCTAAAATCGTCTCATTGATGTATCTTTTGTGGGCAGATAATTCACAGCTGAAGATAGACTCGAGCTGATTCCTTATTGCTTTTCTTGATACTGTCTCCAGATTGGCGTCTCTGAGGATCGTCTCAATTTTGGAGCGCAAATCCGCCCGACTAGGGTCCATTTTGAGAGTAGCACGCTAGTGGTACCAGTTTCTTATCGTCGACGAAACAATGGAAGTCAGCTTACTTATGTTCGTAATGCCAAAGCCGTTTTGATTTGCCTCTAAGAATAGAGACGCGGTGTCGGAAATAGTAGTGTACATCACATCAATTCCGCATTGGCATGGCGCTTTTTGGGGCTTCTGATCGCTTTCCCACGGAATCGGGTTTGGTGCAATGCAATTGGTAATTGAGACATCTAATGAATCTCGACTGTAGCTCGATCGCCTGGACCGATGTATGCAGTCAATGAGTCGAAACGATGGCGAACTGCAGCGGTAATGAAAACAGATTTCCACGCAATCGATGAAACAAAGCGATGGGGAAAACGAGAGGGATGGATTGCTGGTACTTTCTAGAGCTTTCGGGCGGAAATTATACTAATCGTTCAGTTTGAACAGCTTCTGATCTTGCAGTAGCTTCGAACGCTTCCAAAGGTTCATTCAAGTTATTCTTCAATGCCTAGCGTCCTTGATATACAGTCTGATGGTGCATGATGATAGAAAGAGACTTGGCACCTGGGAAATATGATCAGAATGCAGATGCTATTCTCAAACACGCTCCGGCGATCACATTCTCTAAATCATTACGATTCGCCTCGCAAAAAGGTGGGCTCTTGTCACGATGTTTCGGCCAAGTAATGCTGCTCCTTATAGTCAATATGACCGATAAGGAACATCAAAGAGAGTTGTTGACAGTGGAGAGTCCTGGGCCAATGTACAATCCCGGGTCGACGTTACGCAATGGTATGAAGCCGAAATGCCAAATATCTTTCGCGGCTCCAACATCACCCCGAGCAAGCACTTGCCTTCCTGCTGTCAATAAGGCCGCAATTCGAAGGTACGTCTTACTCTCAATGCTTCCAAGCAAATGTGCTGATGATGACGACTCAGTTCCCGCGATTCTTGGCTCTCCATAATCAATCGCAAAGACATTCTGCTGCTCCCTCCTTCGCCCCGAAAACAAGCCATCAATCTATCTCCTTTGCATGTCGAAACGCGAGATGCGGAGAAAACAAAAACGACATCTTCACTCAGCACGAAAAGTAGCAAAATCAAATCAATTGGATCACTTTTCGGGCATCAAGATCGTTTCGGAGCGGTACGTAGCAAGTTTAAAAAGAAAGAGGATACAGCTCGACCTCGTCGCACTCAGCTTATATCAGTCCAACACGCTCGAGAGAATCTCGGTAGGCATTAGTTACTCCCAAACATTACCACTTTGATGAGCACATTTTACATAGGGGAATACTCACCGGGTCCAATATACAACCCGCATCGTCCTGTCTGCTCGGGTGGGCGACTAGCACCTGCACTGAAAGCAAGCTTCCGTGAAGCATATCTTCGAAACGTTCATTCGATAAAGAACCCAAATTCGAATTTAAGCTCTCGAAGCACGTGGCTTTCTGGTAATATACAAAAACAACAGAATGGAATAGAAACGGTGGTCGTAGGCACAGGTATAGTAGACAGCACTGTGGAATCTACTCAACCTTACTCAACACTGTATTGCAGGAGATATAGTACCAGGACCCGGTTCATACATCGACCCGCCATCGTCCTTCTCCAAGCCATCACATAATACTCGAGCACGCACTTTGGTGAATAAAAGTACTTTACCTGAAAAGTGAGGTGAATTTCACGGCTGATATTATGGACCTGTAATTGTCAGTTAACGTGAGAGCATAGGAACACCACCACCAGAGTCTTTTTTCTCACATCAGATGCGACACACTCCATGGGGTAGCGTCCTTGTAAGTAATATTAACAAATGATCGTTATTGAACTGCGCGTACTTTACTAGGAGATTCTTAGACCTAAGCCATTACCCTTTCTCGCGTCATTGTTCTCTACAATCTGATGCGTGCTGTACAAAAGTGTCTTCAACATTGGTATAGCGCAGCTACTTGTATTGATGACTGTATGTAACTAACATCCGTGTATACACACTACCAGGAAAAAGGCTCTTGCCAAAACGTTACTCTCTTTAAATTGATGCTAGTCAACTATACAAAAATAAAGACAGGCGATACCTTCGCTTCTCCATAATAGTGTGAAATAGAGAGACATCACGATTCAGCAAGAAGTTCAGTTCTCCCACTTGTAATCTCCTCAAGCGGCGAGACCACACCTAGCAGGCATAAGAAATAGATACATCTAATTTGCATGTCTCCAAACTCGGACCTCGCAGCTACAGAGGCTGACAGCACACCCGCAACAGCGGGTACCAATAAAGTGGACACCGCAATGATGTTGGACGACATCACCACAAACTCCGATAGAGTTTGCAGTGAATGCGATCAAAAGGTTGCGGATACGGATGACTTTTGTATATTCTGTGGAACCAAAGTCGGCTCAAAACTCCAAGATATCTCGAAACAGGTTCTGTCCTCTCCAACAAAGGATACCTCCACCAAGAAGCCAAGTGAAGAAGATACCTCCATTTTAAGCAAGGAAGCCTCCACCACCGAAGAGCCAGTTCAGAAGGCCTTCTTTGACTCAAACGAGGAAGCCCCCACTGTCAAGGAGCCAATCGAAGAGATGACAAAGAAGGAAGAGACTCCGCCCGTTGTGGAGCCGATAAAGACTACGAAGGCCACTTCTCCTCGTTCCACCATCGCTTCAGGACCTGCTAATAATAAGCCCACCGCTGACGTAGAAGCTGGGTCTCTCAATCTACCTCGATCAAGCAATTCCATTGATGATCGGTTCAGTACGTCATTCCTTGGAAGCAGTGCCGCCTCCTTAGAACAGTTATGGGTACCTGACAATTTCTCCAGTAATTGTATGGACTGTAAATCTCCATTTGGATTTCCTAAACCACGACGACATCATTGTCGTGTGTGCGGCTTACTGTTTTGTCGAAACTGTTTGCAAAATAAAGTGGTTGTGCCAAAATCGTTCGGGTATGGCGAAAACAAGGAACGGTGTTGTCGCAATTGTGTCACTGCGTTACAAGTGAAATCGATCAGCTCGCCTGCAGATGTATTTAATCAACGGAAGAGCTCACATCAGATCCAAAGTCAAGCGAATCGACAAAACTCCAATCACGCAGTTGAGAATCAGTATGAGATTCTGGGTGTGACTAAAAATGCTTCGGCCAAAGAGATTCAGAATCAGTTTCATTCTATGAGCAGCTCTGAAAAAGATCAAGAAGTGCTGACAAAACTCCAAGATGCCTACGAGACTCTACAGAATCCTTCAAAGCGTCAAGAACACGATACAAACATTGATCGATCCCAAAACTCAATGCTGGGTGAAAGCTGCAGCTTCCAGTCGAATCCCACAGAAATGGTTCGAAGCGATCAAACCGAATGTCAAGTTTGCTATCGACCATTCAAATTCGGTCGAAGACAACATCATTGTCGTCGATGCACACGCAGCGTCTGTAACAATTGCTCGGAAGGTATGAAGCCCATTTTAGAACTTGGATTTCCCCAGCCCGTCCGGCATTGTAGCACCTGTATGACGAAGCCACCGAGCTTTATCCAGCCTGTAATGGATCCTGTCACAAAACCACCTGCCGGGTTCGAGTACCTCACTCGAATGGATATCTGCGTGAGCGTAACTCAATCCAAAGACGAGGATATGTACGAGATCAAAACGTATTGTGAGCCAAATGAAGCGATTCTGAAGGAGATGAAGTACACTCTCACCGAGACCGAGCGAGCTGTGGCCAACGATTATAGAATCACTCATCCTCGAACGCTGAGTGATTTTGAATGGCTTGTGACGGCCATGGGAAATTGTACCAACATCAAAGCGCTTCCTTTCTTCCCAGATCGAAGAGCGATTCGGAATGAGCGCGATCGAGGAGCTTCTGGCTATCAAGGATTTATTGTAGGGTGCCTGTTACACCCCTTACTACGCGATTCAGATTGCCTCAAATCCTTCCTGGTCCTTCCTCCTAAAGAATTGACCAAATACAGGTCCAGCAGCAAGCCTCGTCCATTGTATGAAAATGAGAAATACGAAAACGTGATCACAGCTCTTCGGCTGGAATTCGAGCGTGCTCAAGTACGTCGTAGGATTGATCTTCTCAACAGCCGCAAAGAGGCTCACGAGAAGCGCATGGAAGAACAGAAGGAACGATTAAATCAACAGCGAAAACGAGAAGCAGCTCAAATTGTGCGTCGTGAGAACGCAACGACTCGTTTTCGAGCATTAGAAGCGCGAAAAGAAAGTGAAACAGAGCGCATGGAGCGTGAGAAGAGTCGATTTCTTCAACAAGCGGAAGCCACCCACATCCTCTACTTTGACAAAGAACAAGACGCTTTTGTTCGGAATCAAGAGGAAGAAAATCTTGCAAAAGAGAAGATCGAATTCACCAAATCGAAAGATATGTTTCAGAGTGATACAACCGAATGGAATACGAATATGGCGCTGTGGAGCAAACACCGTGCCAATTGGTCCGAGCATCATAACCCGGCTGTTTCTAAGGATATTGCAAATGAATGGATTCTCAAGTTTTATGGCATTTACTACTCCAAAGTCGACAATATAAACGGAACGGAAGGCATCGATGCCCAAGTTCCACCCGAATTGGTAAAACTCCATGCAAAAATGGTCGAATTACAGGAACAAGAACCGGGCTTTCTGGATGAGGAAGGCACCGCTGTTGATGACGAATGGAGCAAATTGGCTAAAGAGCGTGAACACTGGGCCAGCGATCGAGCAAATATGAAACGAGAGGATGAAATGTGTAAAGACGAAGACGTTCGATACAAGCAGGAGCACGAATACGTTTCCAAGGAGGTCGAAGCGCGTGAAGCGAAAATTGCTGTCGTCGAGAAAGATATGCAAATGCTACAACAGCAAATACATTCGCGTCATAAGATCATCGCCCAACGCCTGCAACGGCATCAAGCACTGGATCAAGAGTTTGAGAAAGAATGGCAAGTGAGTTTGAAAAATCGAACGAATGGGACCAAAATTCGGCTCGGAGCCCATCAGACTCGAATCAGTCGTACAGAGAAGCGTTGTGAGCTGTTTCTGGATCAATTACAACGACAGCAACAAAGTCAGCGGATGCTGTTATTCAAGCGAGCAACACTGCTGGAAGAACGGTCTCAAGACACCCAGATGTTTGAAGAGCATCAGGAAGACTCGCATGTGGCGTTGGAAGCGTGCCAGAATGCCCGGGCGTTGACCCCAGAGTACATCAATCGCATGGAAGCGGACATGAAAAATCGCTCCGAAGAGCTGAAAAGCGTCATGGAGAGCAACAAACCAACTTCTCAGGAAGGAGGAGACTTGGATGAACGAGATGGCTTCATGAACAAAGTGCGCCAGCAGCGAACAGAGTATCAGAATGAGCTGAAACAACAACTGGAAGCGCTCGAACGAGAAGGAAAGCTGTGTGTGTCGCTTTTGGAGCGTATTCAAAAGTATCAGGCTGCGCTGGATGAGGAGATCGAGGACGGGGCCATTGAGGACACACTGATAGCCAATTTCGTGAGTCTCAAGTCGAAAGAAGAAAAATTGCTGAAAGAGGAAGAAGTGTTGCGTGAAGAGAAGAAGAGGAGTATCCAGACATTGATCAATGATGCAGGAACTTGGGTTTTGAAAGCCATTCATGAACATTCCAAGCGCAAGAAGGAAGAAGCCTCGAGACTTGTCGGTCAAGCACAACGAGCAGCCGAGCTGCAGAAGCTGGTACAACATTTCACACATCGCGTGATCGACCAAGAGGAACGCATCATGCGCCAGAAACAACGGATTATCAACTGTGAGCATAAAATCGAGATGCTGAAAGCGGCTGACAATTGGTACGAATATGTGATGGAGATTCTGAGTCCGGATTTTGGGAAGAAAGATGGGCAAAAACTGGAAGCTGGGCGCATTGAGCGAATGGAAGACCTCAAGGAAGCTGCTCGACTACAAAAAGAAGATGAGTCCGATATGAAAAAAGTGGCCACTCTTCTGGAAGCTTGTAAACAATACGCAGTTTCCAAGGAAGAGAAGCGCGCGATCTGGGCAAAAGTGGAAGAAGTGTACAGTGTCACAAAGGCCCAAGAGAAGGAGGAAGACTTGATGATGACTTCGCAGATTCGTGACTTGTTGCAACAGCTTGGGGAAGCGTTTGAGATGCTTACCAATCGACTTTTGGAAGAGGAAGAGAGCTTGCAACATGCTTCCAACCAATTGGAAGGGGAGATTGAATCCATCAAAAGCTTCATGGAACGCATGGAGAAGGAGGAGAGCACGCTGGGAACCGCTGAAAAGAGCTCACTTGCTAAAGAAAGCCAAGTGAATCGCTCTGAGAGTGACTTGATCAAACAACGAGCACGCACACTCATTGAAACCTACAAACAGATGCACAATGAGCACCAGAATTACCCGATCAAAGCCGAAAAAATCCAACAACGGCGGTCGGAACGTCCAGGTCCTGGAGCTTTGCGTGTTTCTGAAATGGAAGCTGTGAAAAAAATCATCAAAACACGAAATTACTATGACGCACGCGCTTGTGGTGAATTTGCCCGAAAATTCAAGATCGATCAAGAAATGAAGGAAGCTCGTCATGTGTTGGACTGGTTCCGTAAAGATCTGGACCAAATCATCCGCGATTCCGAGCTGTGGGCTGAAGCAAGTCGAAAGGATCGAAAGCAAATTGAAGGTGTCAAACTCAAAGCTGCAGAAATGGACTGGGATCATGACACACTTTCCAAAATTCCAGCGCTTTTGGACGTTCAGAAAAAGCTTTCTGATAAAAAGTCGAATGCTTCTCAGTCTTCTGATCGTCGGAATGCCAATCGAACTCCTGGAAATCAGGATGGCGTCTCTGTACATCCGGATGAGCAATGGCTCGTCGAACTGATCGATCTGAAGCGCAAGATTTCCGATTTGGATGCGATTGTGCTCAAAAACATTGGGAAAATGCTACATACCGCCAAACAGGACGAAAAAGCTGTGGTGGCTAATCTCCAACAGATGAAAAATGACAAGGAGTATATCTTGAACACACTGCGTTTCATCGATCAGGAAGAAGCACGAGCCATTCGACTTGCTGGTAAGGTGTCATTCCCTTCTCAGCGAAACTTGATGGGTCATGAGGAGTCTGGGTCGGAAGAGGTCGAAACTCCACGGTCGATTGAGAGAAGCGCTTCGTCCAGTAAAAGATTCACGCCTCGTTCAAGCAAAAGAGATAAAACGCGTCAGGAAGCATCGAAAAGTGCCAAGAATCCTGAGGAAACGGTCAAGTCACAAAGTGAAGAATCAGTTGAACCTGGAAAGCTTCCCGATCCCGCACGAAGGACTTCTTCTACAGCTGCAGCGTCTAACTACGGTAAACTGAAAGATTCCGATGTTGCAGCGGCTCCGGCGGTTGCAATATGTAGTTTTGGAGATTAACAGCTCAATTTGACCTGTAGAAACTGCGATTTCTTCGGAAGGTGTGCGCATGACTTCATGTTGCGCTTATATTTGAAAGGGAAACGAAATGGGTATTGGATCTCATTTATGTGTACCACATTAGGTTGTTTTTGCTTTAGATTACAGGCTCTGTTTCATTGGTAGAATAGAGTTGTCTTATAATCATAATTGTGTGTTATCAATTCGAATTTTTATGGAGCTTTTCTGGGGATTTTTGCTATGTATTCTCGCGCTCGCAGCTCTGGTGCGATAGCGAAAGTGTAGCGATTGATGTACTCAATGATTCGTGTCGTAGTCTTTTGCGTGGAGTAAGTTTAAAGCACCTGGATTCGACGTTGCTGGCAAGCATGTGTTTATCACCGGTACGCAGAATTTGAATTGTTCTCGTGCACCTGCTCATTGCGGCTTTCTCAGGTGGTACTTCCGGACTCGGTCTCTCTTTGGCGAAAAAGTATGCGATCGCCGGCGCAAAGGTTCCAGCTTCAATAAAGCTTTCTTTTTGTATGTGCGTGACCGAGGTACTGTAGGTTTCGATTATTGGACGGTCTACTGAAAAGTTGGATAATGCAAAATGCGACATTGAGGTATGTACTTGCCGAATGTATCGGCGCAGTTGACAGCGAAATACGTCTCAGGCTGTGCAAAAGCCTGGCCAGCCGGTCGTATTCTCAACTTCTTGCGATGTCACAAAGTTGAAGGATGTCGAAGACACAATATCCGCTGCGAATAGATTTCACGAGCGAGCCACGGATTATGTCATTTGTAATGCTGGAAGCGCAGAACCTGGATACTTTTTGGCTCAAGATATGTCGGTGTTTCGCAGAATGATGGATCTCAATTATTTCGGGGTCGTACATACAGTCAAAGCCGCATTGCCAGCGATGATCGAGCGCGATGAGCCTGCACACATTGTGATCGTATCGAGTGCATGTGCCCTCATCTCATTCATCGGATATACGCAGTACTGCGCATCCAAATATGCTGTTCGTGGTTTTGCGGAAGCATTACGCAGTGAAATGCTGCTGTACAAGATCAAAGTGCATGTATTCTACCCTGGATCCATCGACACTCCTGGTTTTGTTGAGGAAAATCGAACAAAACCACAGGAAACCTCCACAATAGAAGGCTCCAGCACCTTACACCATCCCGATAATGTGGCGCAAAGCTTGATCCATGGAGTAAAAAGCGGCAAATTTAGCTTCACCAATGAGCCCATTTTGGATGTCCTTCGTCTTATTGCAAATGGAATCTCTCCGCGTGAAAATTCCGCCGTTGAGTTTCTTCTGATGCCATTTTGCTTCCTCTTTCAAGTCATTTATCTCTTTTATATGGATTATGTGGTTTTTCAAAGCGGTGCAAAGGCTACGAAAAGCAAGTCTCAATGAAATTGTGGTCAATTGCATCCATTTCGCGTCATTCTTCTCTAGTCGAAAATTTCAATACAAAAGCTGGAAAGCATCATTCACCAAACTATGTGTTGTGCCACATTATTTGCGTTCTGGATGAATGGAGAGCTTCACACTGAATATCGCAACCAATTCCAATGCATCCATTCCGCGACAGAAAAAGCGGAAATCGAGTTTCCGAGCGAAAAAACGCCAAGCAGTCAAATCTCTATCCACTAAGCTCATAAAACCTGCACCAAAAACGCAGTCAGAATCCCACGCTGAGCCTTTGAGCGATGAAAAGGGCACCACACCCATCACCAAGGACGAGCCTCGAGCGTCTGCCTCCTCCTACTCTTCCAGAATTGATTCTCAAGCATCCCCTCCCGCCGATTCTCCCAAAGCTCAAGTAGAAATCTCCACAGGCGATGCAGCTCAAGTGCCCGCATTCGGAACCCGCCGAAATCCGCGAACGAAAACGCCAAAAGTGACTGATAGCTCTGTCGAGCAGAATGCTCTCATGGAGCCGCATAGTATGAGCACAAGTGACCAGATCTTCGCGTCAGAATGTACTTTTGATGCTCTCCAGCTCGATCCTCGGCTAGCACAGATTCTCGTTTCACCGATAGAAGCCAAAGGCTTTGCATTCAAATGCCCCACACGAGTCCAAAAACTGAGTATTTTGCACGTGCTGCAGAAAAAAGATGTGCTTGTGAAAAGTGAGACAGGATCCGGCAAGACATTGGCGTATCTGCTTCCCATTATCCAAATCCTACAGAGCAGCCAGCCGCGAATCCATCGCATCGACGGCTGTGTCGCACTTATAATCGTCCCGACAAGAGAGCTTTGTCTTCAGATTTTCGACACACTTCAACTACTCCTTCGCTCTTTTGTCAATCTCGTGCCTGGAGTTATCGTCGGCGGAGAGCGTAAGAAGGCTGAAAAAGCTCGATTACGAAAAGGAATCTCGATTCTCATCGCAACACCAGGTCGCTTACTGGATCATTTGACCAACACGCAAGCATTCCAGTACGCAAAACTCCAATTTCTAGTGCTGGATGAAGCCGATCGGCTGCTCGATCTGGGATTTGGACCGCAAATTGGACAGATCCTCGAGAAAATTCGCACGAAATCAGCTCAAACACAAAATATCTTGGTCTCTGCCACAATCAACAGCAATGTGAAGGATCTTGCGTCTTTGAGTCTGCAAGATCCGGTGCTTGTGGACGCAGATGAAGCGAGTATAGGCGATCAGAGTCATCCATCGACCGCGTTTGCTACTCCTCAGCAGCTGAAGCAGTATGCAATCACGGTCCCTGCGAAATCGCGTTTGTGTGCGTTGAGCTGTTTTCTGCGTGAAGAATTGATGCGAACTGAAAAAAGTTTTAAAATAGTCGTCTTCTTCTCCACGTGTGATGCTGTCGATTTCCATTTCACCCTTTTCAACTCGTGTGTATGGCCAACCAAGCGAATCGATCACGAGGCCATGAAAGAGATTCAGTCTCTCACGAATGAGTCGAATGATTGCTCGAGGTTCTTTGGTCGAGAAGGACGTTTATTCCGTCTACATGGAAATATCGCTCAACAGGAACGAACCACAACCTTCCGAGCATTCTGTAAAGCTTCTTGTGGCATTCTATTTTGCACAGACGTCGCAGCTCGAGGCGTCAATCTTCCAACTGTACATTGGATCGTTCAGTATGACCCGCCCACCGAAGCGCGAGATTATGTGCATCGTATTGGCCGAACTGCACGAAGTGGAATGTGTGGAAGCAGTCTTCTATTCCTTCTTCCATCTGAACCGGAATACCTCCAGTATCTTGAGCAAAATGGACTCCCGAAATTGAGCGCGCTTTCTATGGAAAAACTCATCGCTCGAGTCAGCGGAAAAACTTATAAGCATACGACATCGAGCGGCCAAAAACTCTCCAGTGATCTGCAATTCATGTTTGAGCAAACAGTTGAAAAGAACAGCCGCTTGTTCCATATCGCGAGTCAGGCGTTCCATTCATTTATCCGGAGTTACGCGACACATTCTGCCGACACCAGAGAGCGTATTTTCCAAGTGAGAAAGCTTCATTTTGGACATATTGCAAGAAGCTTTGCGTTACGTGAACCGCCAGCATCCACGAAAATACGACAAGCAAGCAAAGAGAATGCATCGCATCGAAGCACTTTGGAAAAACGAAGATTGCGCCATGAACGAGATAACGTGAAGCGGATCAAGCCAAGCTTTCATTTGCGTGCACAAACGGCTGAATTTCTATGAATCAACTGGGATTTATTTTTTTCGATCCTTTTTTCTATTGCAACTGACAACCAGCGGACTTAGAATTCCTATCAAATCGTCTTGAGCCTGAAGCACTCGAGAGCTTTTGCCAAATGTGAATGTGATTTGCGGAGGAGGAAGCGCTCTACATGAAGCAGTGAGACTTGGTAGACCGATTACATGACGTAGACGTACCTGATAGCCACCTGTAAGGCAAATGCAGCGTTCCAGCACTGTTGAGCTGTGACACGATCGGTGCTTTTGTACCCATTTTGCTTCAGGAAATGCTGAAGAATTTCAGAGGAGCGTTGGGGATCATTGAGGTTTGTTTCCAGTACGTAATGGAGCTGATGCAGCGCTCGATCGTCTGTATCCATGCGCATTAAACGCTCGATTTTGTAGCACATGTTGTCAGCATCGAATGTGCCAATAACCTGCAAGTTTGACTCTCCAAACTGTTGGAGGTAATTTTCCAGCGCATTTCGTTGTTTCTCGGTGATACAGATCTTGTACAGCATTTCAGTGTCGTATGTGCATCCACTTGGTACTACTTGCGGACAGCGTACGGGTGCTAGTGTCTGCAAAACGACCTGAAGATGTTTGATGGCGTCGATCGGCTGCATGCGCTTGCTGCCTGCCATTTTTATAAGCAAGACATTCTTATTATATCCTGCAATTGATTGTTTATCACCGTAAATGCATTCTGACAGTGCACAAGATAAATATCAAAATTCCGAGATCCATCAATTTGCAGGCGAAAGATGGCGAAATCAATGAATCTTAACGTTGCCAATGGACTTTCCTCCCTCCTGAAAGACGGATACAAACATCTGGAGGGTGTAAAGGAGGCTACGGCCAAGAATATCGACGCTGTAAAGCAGCTAGCAGCCATCACGCGCTCTTCACTCGGTCCAAATGGCATGAATAAATTGGTCATTAATCATCTGGATAAGATCCTTGTCACAAGCGACACCGCAACCATTGTAAAGGAATTGGAAGTCATCCATCCAGCTGCTAAAATGGTCGTAATGGCCGCTAAAATGCAAGAAAATGACTACGGTGATGGCACTTGTTTAGTGGTTTCGCTGGCTGGAGAGCTCTTGCAAGAAGCTTCTTCTTTATTGCGAATGGGACTCCACGCGAGCGAAATTGTTATCGGGTACCAAAAAGCGTATGAAAAGTGTTGTCAAGTCTTGGAATCGATTCCTGTGGTTCAAGTTGAGAATTTACGCGATCCCAAAGAGTTGGAAAAAATGGTCAAAAGCTCGTTAGCCTCGAAACAATTTGGGTACGAAGAGCTACTCGCGAAACTTGTGGCGGAAGCCTGTTTAAATGTGATGCCATCAGCGCCCAAAAAGCCGAGCATCAATGTGGATAACATCCGAGTGAGTAAGCTTCGAGGTGGAAATTTGATGGATTCTCGAGTGATTAAAGGCATGGTGGTACAACGCAATACCGAAGGATCGCTGAAGAAGGCTTTGAATGCAAAAGTCGCTGTTTTTGGTTGTGGGATTGAAATATCTTCCACAGAGGCGAAAAGCACTGTTCTGATTAAAGATGCAGACGAACTGATGAACTACAACAAAGGCGAAGAAAAACATCTCGAAGAATGCATTCAGACAATTGCTGCTAGTGGCGCCAAAGTCGTCATTTCAGGTGGGTCTATCGGAGAAATGGCGCTTCATTTCCTGGAAAAATATGAGCTTTTGGCCTTGAAAATTTCTTCCAAGTGGGAACTTCGTCGAATTTGCCGTGCGGTCAATGCGACTGCTTTAGTGCGTTTGGGGGCTCCGACATCAGAGGAAATGGGATACTGTGACAGTGTCGCTGTGCAGGAAATTGGTGGCAAAAAAGTGACTGTTTTCGAGCAGCATGAAGAAGAGGCCAAAATCTCAACAATCGTCTTACGCGCGAGTACGGACAATGTTTTGGATGACGTCGAACGAGCTATCGGTACATTGCTGTTGAGTCGATGGCCAGTGCAATCCTCTAAAATTTGACCCTTTTAGATGACGGTGTGAACTGCGTGAAAGCTTCCTGCAAAGACGGTCGATTTGTAGCAGGAGCAGGAGCCGCAGAAGTCGAAGTAGCTCGTCAGATTCAAGAATTGGGTGCTTCCACTGCCGGTTTGGATCAATACGCCATCAAGAAATTCGGTCAAGCAATGGAAATTGTGCCTCGCATTTTGGCTGAAAATTCGGGTCAAATGGCCAACAAAGTGATTTCAAGTTTGCATGCGGCTCATGCTGCGGGTCAAGTGAGTGCGGGCGTCGATGTGGAGGTACGAAAAGCAGTCTTTTGCTGATATTGTGACTCTGACAATTGTGTTTTAGAGTATGAATCAGACGTTTATTGTGGCAGACACGCTAAAGGATGGCATTTGGGATCATCTTGCAACCAAACTGTCTGCGATTCGGCTAGGTACTGATGCAGCTATCACCGTATTACGAGTGGATGAGATCATTATGGCGAAAGCTGCTGGCGGGCCCAAGCCTCGAGGCATGTGAGCCTATGCGCTCGCTGTAATGCGTTGCGTATGCAAACTTCTAGCTAGGTCGCTAGTTATGAGATTACGAATAAGTGTCATTTAATCATGAATACTGCGCATTGCGCTCTTTAATCGAGTTGAGAGTTTTACGAGTGTGTCCACACTACATGCGGGGACATAGCGTTTAGCGTGGTCCATCTACGTTGAGGACAAAATTCGCATGCCATTAAATGGAAGCGCTTAAAGAGCTCAGTGTTATCTCAAAAGTATGCGCAGAACTCGAAAACCATTTGGGTATGGGCGATAAGACTTTAGCAGAGTTTATAATCCATCTAGTTCGTCAGAATTCCACGTGCAATTCCTTCCTCAAGCAATTGGAAGCGGAAGATATTCCATTATCCTCATCACTAGCCGAAAGTCTGTATCGAATTGTGATGGCGATGGCGCCTCCAAAACAGCCTAAAAACAAACGAAACATAGCGAATTCCATCTCAGTAGGCGAAAAGCTCACCAAAAACGACATTCCCGGCATAGCAATCGAAGAAATCGCTTCCGAAAACCACTCCAAAAGACTTCCCCAAAGCCCAGTACATCGTTCTCGCCGAAATCGTTCTCGTTCCAAAAATCGATCTAGATCCCGCTCGAGATCGCGGAGACGCCAGGGAAGAGATCGATCCGAGGAACACGACGAATTCGGGCGTCAAAAGCGCTCTACATCCAATTTATCTCTTAAAGTGTATGGCGTTTACAGCGGTAAAGTAAGCAGAGTTATGGAACGCGGTGTCTTTGTGGAATTTAGCGTGAAAAATGGACGAAAGGAAGGTTTGGTTCATGTAAGCAATCTCACTGGAAATCGAAGTATTGAGCACCCGAAAGAGATCGTGCGGTCAGGACAACACGTAAAAGTCAAAGTGATTTCCATTTCTGGGTCAAAAATCCTATTATCAATGCGCGATGTGGATCAGAAGACTGGGAGGGATCTGCTTCCTCAGCGATCCAAGCATGACTTTGATGACGCCAAAATCGCAGCTAGAACTACCGCCGATCTTCGCTCTTGGCTGAATCCTTCCGCGCCCGGAAACCATTACAAGTTGCAAGATGGCTCCATGTACGATGTAGAGAATGACCAGGATAATTCAGCAAGTAAGCCACAACGTGCTCCCAAGCGCATGACGTCGCCAGAACGATGGGAAGCCAGTCAATTGATCAATTCCGGTGTCTTATCGGTCGAAGATTATCCGAATTTCGACCAAGCGCATGGGCTACTGAACATGGAAGAGACCGAAGAAGAATTCGAGGTCGAATTGAATGAGGATGAGCCTGTTTTTCTTCGTGGGCAATCCAAATTGAGCCGAGAATTATCACCAGTCAAAATCATCAAGAACCCGGATGGATCCATGCAACGTGCTGCAATGACTCAATCGAATTTGGCAAAAGAGCGTCGAGAACTCCGACAAACCCAAGCAAATCAATTGATCGACTCGATTCCCAAAGATCTCGATCGTCCGTGGCATGATCCGATCCCAGAAGCAGGAGAACGGCATTTCGCACAGGAATTGCGCAGTATGAATATGAATGCTTCTTCGGAAGTGCCAGAATGGAAGCAGAAATCCTTGGGCAAAAATCTCTCATATGGTGTCGTGTCCAATAAATCGATCTTGGATCAACGACAAAGTCTTCCGGTATTCAAGCTCAAGCGCCAGTTGATGAAAGCCATTGCCGAGAATCAGGTGCTGGTGGTCATCGGAGAAACTGGTTCAGGAAAGACGACGCAGATGACGCAATATATGGCGGAAATGGGTCTCACTTCGAAAGGTATTGTCGGATGCACACAACCTCGTCGAGTGGCAGCTTCTTCTGTGGCAAAACGAGTGGCAGAAGAGTTTGGGTGTGAGTTGGGTCAAGAGGTCGGGTACGCGATGCGATTTGAAGATTGCACTTCGCCTTCGACTGTGATAAAGTACATGACAGAAGGAATGCTTCTTCGCGAGTACCTTGCCGATAATTCCTTGTACAAGTATTCCGCGCTGATGCTGGATGAGGCCCATGAGCGAACGATTAACACGGATGTTTTATTCGGTTTGCTCAAAGATTTGGTGAAAGCGCGCCCGGGGTTCAAGCTAATTGTGACTTCGGCGACGTTGGATGCTGAAAAGTTTTCACGTTATTTTTTCGATTGTCCAATTTTCACGATTCCGGGACGAACATTTCCAGTGGAGATCCTCTACACCAAAGAGCCCGAAATGGACTATCTGGACGCTTGTCTTCTTTGTGTGATGAATATTCACCTTCAGGAACCCGAAGGCGATATACTGTTGTTTCTGACTGGGCAAGAAGAGATTGATACGGCCAGTGAGATCTTGTTTCAACGGATGAAATCCTTACGCGAGCGCGTTGTGGTTCCCGAATTGATCATTTTGCCAGTGTATGGTGCGCTTCCGTCCGAAATGCAGTCGAGAATATTCCAGCCAGCTCCCAAAGGCTCCAGAAAATGTGTGATTGCCACAAATATCGCCGAAGCTTCTCTTACAATTGATGGTATTTATTACGTGGTGGATCCGGGATTTTGCAAGCAAAATGTCTTTAATTCCAAGATTGGTATGGATTCTCTGGTAGTTGTGCCTTGCTCCCAAGCTTCTGCTCGACAACGAGCCGGGCGTGCTGGACGAACGGGCCCGGGAAAATGTTATCGGCTTTACACAGAGAATGCTTATCGGAATGAAATGCTCTCAACAACCATTCCGGAAATCCAACGCGCCAACTTGAGTTCTGTGGTCTTGCAATTGAAGGCGATGGGCATCAACGATCTGATCAAGTTTGATTTCATGGACCCTCCACCACAACAAGCTTTGATGATGGCGTTGGAGAATTTGTATGCTCTTGGCGCGTTGGATGAAGAAGGTCTGCTCACGCGTCTGGGCAAGAAGATGGCCGAATTTCCAGTAGAGCCGAAAAATGCCAAAGTTCTATTGACTTCGGTTGTCTTGGGATGTACAGAGGAGGTGTTGACCATCGTGGCGATGCTTTCGGTGGAAAGTGTGTTTTACCGGCCGAAAGAGAAACAGAGTCAAGCTGATCAAAGAAAGGCAAAATTCCACCAGGCTGAAGGCGATCATCTGACCTTGCTATGTGTGTACCAAGCGTGGGAGCAATCCAGATTTTCAAATGCGTGGTGCTTCGAGAACTTTATCCAGGCACGAGCTATACGAAGGGCTCAAGACGTTCGCAAACAGCTTCTTTCCATCTTGGATCGATACAAAATGGATGTGGTTTCTTGTGGAAAGAATTATAACAAAATCCGGCGAGCAATTGTATCGGGATACTTTGTGAATACTGCGAAGAAAGACCCAAAAGAAGGATTCCGAACCATGGTGGAAGGCCAGCCGGTCTACACCCATCCATCCAGTGCTCTGTACCATAAGGGTCCACAATGGGTGCTGTATCATGAATTGGTGCTGACGACCAAGGAATACATGCGGAATGTGATGGCCATTGAGCCGAAATGGCTGGTCGAATTGGCGCCTGCGTTCTTCAAGAAGGGTGATCCGACGAAATTGTCCAAACGAAAACGAAATGAGAAAATTGAGCCGCTTTTTGATCGCTTCAATCCGCCGGACGCTTGGCGACTTAGCAAGCGACGACAATAAAATGTCGCAGTAGATCAGTTGCTTTGATACATCAACTTTCGGAGGTCGTAGGTGTAACCACAGTGAATCAATTCACAGTATTAGTATGATTGACCAATTGCGTGGAAATGTCGCGGTATTTGCGCACGGAAACGATGCTGGTGGCGCTACCATTGAACGATTAAAAAAAGAGTGCCCAGGCATCGAGCATGTTGAGCTGTTGTGCGTGGAGAAGGAATCCGATCTGTTGCAATTGTCGAGCATCCAAACTGCGCGATCTCCCTTTGATGCAATTCTGACTTGCAACAAAGAGGTCACATTCCTTTCCAAACAACTGCATACAGCTCAAAAAATCCTGAATCCAGATGGAATATTGCGTCTTTGGACTACAGCTGATAAGGTGCCGAATGCGATTTGTTTGTGATGCGATCGTGAGCCATAATGTGAGTTTCCATGATAGAATTCCGCTTTGTTGGCGCTCGTGATTGCAGGCTTTGTTGATGTGAAAGAGATCCCTGGAGATGAGATTGCATTCGCACCTTGTAAATTGGATGGTGCAGAGAAATCGCAATGCTTTAGTGCACGTAGACCTCAATTCACGGTCGGCGAAAGCGTGAAAATGCCTCAACAGGACAAGAAATCAACGACGATCTCACATTCTGCCAGAAAGTAAGCAAAGCCTCAGTCTATGCGCCTTTCCCAGTGTCTAGGAACGCTTTCGTAGATGGAAACTCACTGAAGAGGACGATGAATTTATCGATGAAGACAGTTTATTGGATGACACGGAAGAAGTGCGCAAAGCGGCAAAGAATGATTGTGGAGTCAGCGCAAATGGGAAGCGACGAGCGTGCAAGAATTGCACTTGCGGGTAAGGTTTTACATGTAAATCATTCCCATCTTACACACACTCTGTCACTCGTAAATTAGACGAGCGGAAACGGAAAATGCGTCAAACCCAGTGGTTTCGGATCAAGAGTTATCTCAAATGGTTTCGAGTTGTGGCAATGTAAGCTCTTCTTATGTGATTTGCACGGTCCTGATCGCACGTACAGTGTTTTAAAGGGGATGCATTCCGATGTGGCGCTTGTCCATTTCTCGGCAAACCAGCGTTCAAGCCCGGGATGGAAAAAGTTGTTTTGAACTTGGACAGCTCCGATGATATCTAGCGCGACAGGATCAGATGGGACGGGATACATGCGAAGGGCAGACATGTAAAATTTCGTGCAGCTCCACGTAACCGTTTCAAATAATTGCGCTGACACTTTTTTTCACACACATCAGTCATCATCCAATTAGTAATGCAACTTTCTATTTTGCGCTCCTTCTCCCAACGTATATATGTACCCTAACGCACGTGTACTATAATGTGTACCCTCCGATTCTATAAAGGCATAATCGTAATCACTTTACAACTTTCCGCCTTTGCGTTTGACCAAATTTTCATGGACGCTCCATCGTGCTCTAGCTTATCGAATTCAAGGGATAGTAGAGATGATTCGCTGGATATGTCGTCTTCGGGAGGGTCAATGGATCAACAACCAACCCACGACATGTTTGGAGGTATTACGCTCGTCGTCATGTTGTCTTTCGCGACTTTATAAGCTCTATGTAGATTGGAACTTGAATATGGTAATGATGGTGCTTTTGATGCTATATTTCATGCAAAACGCTATGCGGGATTCCACTTGTGGATGCTGAAAGCGTATATACACATGCTCAATGTCCGCGTTCGTTTACATACGAAACCTATCAAACGTACACGATCCGAAGCCTTTATATTGTATATATATTAGCATAAAAAGCTCCCCCATATATTCATACAGCAGGATTTATACTGTCCATCAACCTTCTATTTCGATGAGTGTAGAAATTCCAATCACTTTTTACAGCAACGTCGGATTTTACGCCAGCAGCATCGATGAAGAGCTCACTACATCCGACCCAATGTGGAGCGATATCGCAAACCAGTGTCAAGACTGTGGTTCCTTTAGCGTCTCATTCCATTATGATGTCGATCAACGCGGATGCTTGCTGTATCCACGTGATTTATCAAACACAAAATCTGAAAAGGGGTCCTACCTCTTGCTCCCGTACTCTCAAATGAAACAAGTATCGCTTGTCAAGTAGGATCCATCCATGCTGGATTTTGTATGAACCCGATACTACGCCTAATTAGACTGTTGCCAGATTCCTATCCGAGCGTGTTGCTACATTTGGAGTTGCCAGTTCCCCTCAGTCATTGCTTCTTCCTCTTCCAGCAGCTTCGACACGCTCGAATGCGAGCTGAGGATCCCATGACAGAGTTTGTTCTGAAACTACATCGAGAGAGCCGTAAATGTTCGCTCAACAAACCTGCCAAAGATCTCGTGCGAGTGTTTGGCGAGATTCAAGCGGAAAAAGCCCGCGAGGCACTAGCTCAGCGCAGGACGATCTCACCGGATGCGTTCTATACCGCAAAGCCTTCCTCAAGCGATGGAAAATGGCATGAATTGTGTGACAAGCTTCATTTCTCCATCACACATTCACTCCAATGTCAGGTCGACGGAAGTGCTCCTGTATCAGCGGTATTCCTTCGGCAGAGTGAAGCGTTTGATTTCGCTGAAAGAGTTCGCATACGTCGTCGAAAACAGTTGATGGAAGCCATATCCCTCGACAAACAAATTGAATTGATTCCCAAAGTCTTTTCATTCGAGGATCATGAAACTGGAAGACGTCAATTTATTGTCACCACGCTACCGACGTTTTGGCAGCAATATTGCTCAATCGCTTCTGATCGTCGACACGTGTACGAAATCATTCCAGAAGATGCTCCCTGTCGATTGTACTTTGATTTGGGTATGTGAATGGCTCTGTCCTGAGGCTCGTTTACATTCTTTACCCAGAATTCAGCAAGATACTCAATCATGATGTGAATGGAGACCGAATGACTCAGCGACTGCTTTCTCTACTTCGCCTGTACCTCTATGTAAGCGATGCCGTCTCAAATTCCCAACCGATGATCTCAACAAAATAGTGCGAGTTTTTCGCCACTGTAGAGAACACCGACATTATCGAATTGGATTCCTCGACCGATGAGAAGTTCAGTCGTCATTTAGTGGTGAGTCGAATCGCTGTTTGTGTCCGAGACTCACTTTCCGCTGGTCAAGATTCGCATGCCTCATGACCAGCTATTCAGAAGCAATCTCCATGTTGGTTATGTACGTATACTGCAAATCCTTTTGTGGAATTTTCTCAAACGAATTGTAGCTTGTTCGTCATTTCGTGCAAAGGTATAATCTCCACAAAAGCTTTTCTTTGCGGAAAATGAGCCAAGGGCAGGATGCGTGTCATTCTTTCATCGACCTTGGGGTATACACGCGAAATCGAATGTTTCGTATCGTTGGATCAAGCAAATTTGGGAAAGTGGCGATTTTACGCTTTCAGTCTCACTCAAAGTCTGTGGAATCCATCACCCAACAGGAATTCTGCGAGACGTTGGTGTGTCCCGTGCAAAGAGAGCATACGCAATCATTTCTGCGGTGTGACCGACAGAGGCATTTTGGGGCCCCTCCTCAGACTTTTCTGAATGGAAATGATATCAAGCGATCGAGTAAATCGATGGATATGTATAACTCGTCCATGTTTCCACGCCTGGATGCATTCATACGCTCCATATCGCAGCAAGGAGGAGTCCAAGGCGAAATTCGAATGGTTCAGTGCATTTACGACTCCGAGTCAAAAGATGGATCCAATTCGCCAGACAAAATGATCTATCACATGGCACACAATCGCTTCTGCCATCGCATCCAGCATTCACACAAAAGCAATCATATCATGTGGATCGTCGATACGTCACAGCAGCAATATTACCAAAAGTGTCACGACCCCGAATGTCATGCCAGCAGCTACGCGTAAGTCCTCTCACAACCCATCACCTCCATATATAAATAGTCCCTAATGCCGACATTGTACAGATATCCCCGGCAACCATTACCGTCTAATCTATTAAGTCTTTCAGAATAAATATTCACCCATCCAATGTATCACATGCTCTCTCACTTCCTTCCTCCATTATGAGCGCACTTGCCATCAAATTCTGTCTAAATCTCTCCACTTTGACGCAAATAACGCCCACAATCCATCTCCACGCTTTACCTTCTCCCTACCATGCATAACACTTCTACAAATCCATTCAGAATGACAGTGGTACTCCTTCACACAAACACGCTTCTATTTCGTTGAGCATTTTGTTCCGCGAGGTAGACAACAATCACGGACTCCAACACGCCACACAGAGAGATGATCGATCCGACCGGATGGATCTCAATCGTAGGTAGCATCATCGCAATCATAGGTCTCGTTTTCGTGTACATTTTCGTCCGCAAAATCCATCAATATCGCCATACCTTTAGCTTTTTACAATCGCTTCGTTCTCAGTCCCAAGACAATCTCAATACGACCTCTACAATTCTCTACCGCGAGGAACTGCTTGACAGCTACACCGAACAAGCGCTATGGACCTGTTCCTTGTGCCAATTTCAAAACCATCCTGACCGAAAATGCTGCGATTTATGCCAAACGGCTCGAGGATTTGACTTTTTCAAAACTTGGAAATGGTTTCAGACCAAAAAAAAACCGCAGGAAAATAGCAAGCTAAAAAGTGATCCAAACACTTCACCAGAAGCCATTCCATCGGTTCAATTGAGCGAGCTCCAAGCGCCGAAAGCGGACGCCGACGACTCCATTCGCATCAGCTTCGAAAATACTGTCCATGAGGAGCAGGTCGATGCATCAAACAACGTGGAAAACCAGAAAGAAGAGAATTTTTATATTAGTGATACCACCGCTTCCTTACCACTCAATAAGGTCCAATTGGCCGCTCATCGCCGACAGTTATGGAGACGTCTACCCATATGCGATGGCCTACATCGATGGGTCCGGTCGACGAAGAAACAGAATGTGTCAAAGCCTCGAGCTGAAAACGAGCCTCCATTTAGCGCTATGGAGAGGCAAAGTGCGGCCTCTGTCGGGTACATTCGCGTTCGGAACCCTCAAGGTCGATTAACGCTGAATGATTCCGAGTCAGTCGCAACGGATTTCCATTATCGTATCAATATTGTGGGCAATTCTGGTACTTCCGAGCTTGTAATGAGTCTGGATCGAGTGCACAATCTACCATTTCCATCGAAAATTCGCTGGTTTTCAATAGAACTGCATCGATTATGGCTTCCATGGGAATCTGGCCACGTTAGGATCGTCGTTCGACGCGATCAAATCGTAGAAGATTCATTTGCAGTACTGAAGGAACTGAAAATGTATCAATTGCGCCAGCGATGGAGGGTGGAATTTGCAGGAGAACCAGCTTTGGATGCGGGCGGTGTTCTTCGGGAATGGTTTACGATTCTATTTAGCGAGCTTTTCGATCCTCAACGCGGATTATTCACATTCACAAACGGAGAAGATCCTCATTATTGGATCAACACGTATTCCAGTGAGTTTTACACGCCGCAAGAACACTTGCAATACTTCAAATTCGCGGGTATGCTTGTTGGAAAAGCCATTATGGAGGAGCAGGTGCTTCCTATCCACCTGGCCTTGCCATTCCTGAAGCATATTCTCGGTATCCCAATCTCCTTTTCAGACCTCCAGTTTCTCGATGATCAATTTCATCGATCCGCTCGGGAAATCCAGCGCTCGGACGATGTGAAATCGCTTTGTTTAGACTTTACAGTGACGCGATCGATCGATCCAATCCTGCTGGAAGACAATTGTCGAAGTATCAAAGTGTCCAAACCGGTGATCCACGAGCTGGTTGAGAATGGCCGAGAGAAAGATGTCACGAATGAGAACAAGCACGAGTACCTGGACCTTCTTTTCAAGTATCACATGCTGGATAGCATCGCCGATCAGCTTCTAGCCTTCCTGACTGCATTGTACGATGTGGTCCCCGAGGGTTTGCTCAAGCTTTTCGACTATCAGGAACTCGAATTGCTCATGTGTGGCGTCCCGACTTTGGATGTGAAAGACTGGCGAAAACATTGCGAGTTCAAGTATCGCAAAGCACAACATCCGACTTTCAAAGAAACTCAAAACGTCAAATGGTTTTGGGAAATTCTCGAGAAAGAATTCTCAAACCAGGATCGTGTGCGCTTACTGCAGTTCACCACAGGCACAAGTCGAGTTCCAGCACAAGGATTCAAGGTTTGTATCTCCCTTCATCCCTGATATTTGCTCATCATGATGTATCGTAGGGCTTGATCAGCTCAGACGGGCGAGTACGAAAGTTCACAGTCATGTTTTCCGGGATGGAGCCGACCGTCTTGCTCCCGCGAGCTCATACATGCTTCAACAGACTGGATATTCCTATCTACAAAACCAAGTCGCGCATGTTGGAGTATTTGAATTTGGTGCGTCGAAAGTCTGCTCAAATGCTTCTCCACATTCTAATTCAAGTTTGTAGATTGTACAGATGGACATCACCGGGTTCTCGATAGAATAAGACTTGAATTCGCCCAAGTCGACGATATATAAGAAGTGGCAATACAGACAGAATTGATCGATGAATCGGAAAAAAACTCGTTTATTGATCTTTTTTCGCTTCTGGGGCACCACCTTCACCCTCGCTGTCGCTACTTTCGGCTCCATTCATAACCTGCTCAAACAACGTTGGCTCATTGTCGAGTTCCAAATCCTCTGGGTGAGGTTCATACACGGGCAATGTAGAAGCCGACACCACAGGAAACTACATCGGCGTCACACATGAGTCGAAATTACTTGCAGCATCACAATATAATGAAAATACCTTGACAACAGCGCGGAGATCCAATCCAATGTATGAGTCGCATTTCACAAAAACTTCCAGTTGATACGTTCCAGCGCTTGCTGGAGCTGACAATTGAAGCCTCATGGTACACACTCGATCCTGTGCTGTCATTTTATCAAACGAATGCAAATGGTCCAATTTCGCGTCGCCAACAACGCAGTACCAGCGCTCTGCTTTCGGGTACGGGAATCGAGGCGCATACACAAGATCACAAGTCTCATTCTCCTTGACATTCTTACGTGTGAGCTCCACCGTGACCGTCATGATATCCCCTTCTGCAATCTCTTGCTCATCCTCCACTCCAAGTGTCACTTTCACTTCTGGGCTCGGTAATTGATCGCAAACTCGATCCGCTTCCTTGCGTTGTTCTTCTGTGAAATTGCTCATTCCTTTACGCTCTTCCGGCTTGAGATCCAGAAATTGATGCATACTTCGAACAGCTTTTTTACCGCTAAACACGTGCTTCACCTCAGCTTCGGTAAAGTGAGGAAGCTGTAAGAAAGGGGAATCCTTCAGCCAAAGCGCTTGTGTCAAATACTGCTGCAATTCGATCAGATTCAAAGTGGTCTGCAGCCAGGATTTCATCACAGAGATCTCCAACATCCCATCGACAAAGTGCGAGATCCGCTTCAGCATACTATTCAGATCCGATTGCAAAGGAGCCGGAAGCGGTTCTCGTAACAAGTGAGCGTGGAGCAGGATATTGGCTTTCGTGATTGCAGGATGATTGTACTTGGGTTTCATCATCGCTTCTTGATTTCTGAATCTCTTTTGCAATGCATTCAGTTGCGCTTCATCCGAAGATCTCTACATTCGCGTCACATTAGCATACTCATGCACTCAGAGAGACTCAATACTCAATACTCATACCTTTGGGAGGTCACGAAACTCAGCAGAACCTGCCAAAATTTCAGGTAGCATACGTGGATGTGAGTTCTCAGATAGCGCGTAATTGTAAAACCCATACGTGTCGTACATAACCATACTGTCGCCATACTTTTTCGAATGCGAATACCAAAGCGCGACGCAACTTGGGATCGCCACCACCAGCACCAACAGGTACATAAACAAGATCACATTGTGATTGGAGGGATTCAGCAAGAACGTAGGCAATCCGATCGATAACTGAAGCGCTTGTCGTCCATCGGGATTACCGTACTTCTCATAATTCGCTTTCGACACTTCGTCCGTGAGCGCTTCGTACGCTTTAGCGACTAACAAAAACTTTTGCTCGGCCACTGCATCGCCAATGTTTTTATCCGGATGGTACAATAGACTCATCTTGCGGTACGCACGTTTGATTTCGCGGTCTGAAGCTTCGGATGCAATTCCGAGGATGTTGAATGGATCGAACGATTTGATTTCCGAGTCGGTTTCCAGCAGCGATATCATGCGGAAGAGACAGACCCACACAAAGCCCAAAATCGCGAGATTTAATAAAAACCATGGCGAAAAAACGCGACTTAGTTTGGTTTGTTCGGCCAGTAACTGTTTCATTTTTTCAAGCTCTTTATTACAGCGAATCGTAGAGCGATCGATGAGTCGTTCTTTGAGGACGAGTCCGTATAATATACGTCGAAGGGAGTAGTATGTGATCGGGAGCACGTATAGCGTACATATGGAAACTGAGAAATAGTAAAAGGCCGAGTTGTCGTATTCGAGCATGGTGGAGGATGGAGGGATACACGACCAGCCTCACTGCTTTTTTTTTTCGTATTCTTTTTTTCTGGGGCTTGAGGCTTCGTGAAAACGCGTTTTTGGTTGTGAGAAAACGTCCAACCAATTTGGATGAAGGTGCAACATACGAGCGACACGTCACAGCTCGTTGGAGAGCGAGCCAATCATGAGGGGACTTGACTTGACTCGTCCATTACAAGTGCTGGTGACTATTTAGCAGGGTACGGTACTCGGGGTCTCATTGGCGAATGGGAAAGAAAAAGCGTCGACATGACGGAATGTTTGGCGATGGAGGCGGGTTTAGTCTTGACGTGAGGAAACGAAGGATCTACTGTTATTACTGCGATCGTAATTTTGATGATGAGAAAGTGCTTATCCAGCATCAAAAAGCACGCCATTTCAAGTGTCATACTTGCCATAAGAAATTAAGTACGGCTGGCGGTATGGTTGTGCATGTAATGCAAGTGCACAAAATACCGATTACAACTGTTCCTAATGCAAAACCTGGAAGAGATTCGATTGATGTGGAGGTGTATGGCATGGAAGGCGTACCCGGCGAACGACGCGCCAGTACTTTAGGTATGCATTCTCCAAGGTTGGTGATCATGATTATCACTTTGCCGTTATGGAAGTTACGATCTTTTGCTGATTTATGCGCATCGTATACGACAGTGTATAATTGCACTGAAAATTTGTAACATCAACTTGACGTCGTGATTGGTTGTAGATATGGCCGCAAAGAAAGCTCGACCGGATATTGCGATGAGTGTACCGTTTCCAATGGGAATTCCACGACCGCCGATGGGTGTGTTTATACCCGGACGGCTTCCACCTCCACCGCATTTGCAGCATATGGCGGGAATGGCTCCAAGTATGTACCCACCCCCACCAAGTATGATGGGTCCCCCAGGATCGCTTTCTTGTTATACGCAAGCTCAATCTTTTCCTTTGGCGACGCAGCTTCCTTCTGATTCGAGTATACTACACACGTGAGTCTACTTTTGTAATATTTATATGAGAAGTTTACGATGGATCATGGATGTAGAACACAGCCTCCGTGGTCATCTCAGCCGATAAATCCAGCAAGTGAGGCAGATTTGATGGAAGGCGTTGATAATGATGTAGGATCGCTCATTTCAGACGTGAAATTCGAGCGTGGAATGGTTTACAAAGATGTTGGAATTTGCATGGTATGTGACATCTATTTCATGGGTGTATAGGTATACTGCGATGCTAAAGTATACAATGTAGGAGGAGTGGCGTGCACAACGTCCACGGTACAATTACAGCTCAGAGTCACAGGGTAGGTAAAGTGCAACAACATGGAAGAGACATTTTCATCAATAAATATAGCGAATCATCCTGTGCCATTTGGCGTGAATCTGATTCCAAAACGGTTATGCAACCAAGTTGAACTTTTGACTAATTCAAGAATTGATACAAGCTTGAAGTAATCGCAACCACTCGAAAAGTTGACTTAAGGAGTACCCTGTTACCCGCAATTAAAATGCGATCTTAGTCACTGCGTACCGAATCCTCACAGCGTTGTGGTGGTTCTCAGATCTCATACAGTGCGTAAGTAAAACTCTGCTATTTTTCACTTTAAATTCTACTCCGCTTCGTGAGTACACTCCTCGTTTTTGTATTCAATGAGATTCATTCTCACGGCACCACTGTTCCTCAAAACGGCAATGACTCAGAGTATGTGTAATTTACCGCTCGAGTCACAAATTGCGAGCTCAAGAGCTCTCCTTTGCCAACAAAAAAGCGGTTACGACATTTTAACACCACAACTTTACCCGGATATGATGCAACTGAGTATCTTATGTACCGAGTGTGTGGACATTCTTCAGCTACTGACTGTAAACGCTTCCAACTGTATGCTGTTTCCGAGTCAAACTTTGAGACAGGTGTACACGACGATCTGGCAAGCTTGTATTTGGGTGGTATCTCCAAGAAATCAGCCACAACCGCTCGGGCCGTATCAATCAAAGTATACACAACAAAATGGCCCATTTCCACTCACAAAGCAATCGCCGAATTCTATTGGCGCATTTGGATTGCAACAACAGTCGCTACCTGCACAAAATCCGTGCCCAATCACATCCACCGTATCGCAGCGGTCGCCTATCGTACCCAATTATGGATTAAATCAACCTATAAGACAACCAAGTCAAAATCCACTGTACTTTTCTCCAATTCAACCATATGTGCCACCACCCAACAGGCCTCCGTTTGACACGACCACCCCACCAGGACATTTCTTACCACAAGAAAGTCCGTCGTTCCTCAATAATCCACCTCCGCGATCTCCCATCAGTCAGTTTCCCAATACAATGAAGAGCGCTTTAGGTCCACTACCGATTCCTCCAACACCAAGTGCGTACCCCAATTATCCCAATCCAGACGCTTCCTCGAGGTTTCAAAACCCCACTTCAGCGTGGTCCACACTAAGCGCTGCATCTCCGTTTACACCTTATCCATATAACACACAAACCATTGGATCAAATGCGCCGTTCATGCCACCAACAATTGGTTCCGGCTCAAAGTCGCTCATACCGCCTCCGAATACGAATGGTCCACCATCTCCCAGTGTGCCTTCACCCGTCGGTCCATTAATGCCGCCGACTAAATCCACCGCCTCTATCATCTCTGAATTCCCAATTGCTCCACCACCGCAAGCAGTGCCTTCTGAATCTCCGAATTCAGCAAATAGTATGAGTCCAATTGCGCAGTTTCCGCCGTCAATTTCGTCAAAAGAGGGTCTCCCTCCATCACAACCAATTCAGCCACCACGATTTGATCCTACGCTTACATCGAGCATCAGACCTGTAGCTTCCAGTATCATCCAGCAATCCAGTCTTCCACCTTCTCAATATGTAACTGATTTGACTGCAGTTGTACCAACGAGCAATATCAGATACGGAAAGGATGTTAACGATGGACGCGGTACTGGTATTTCACCGTCAGAATTTATGTCACCATCGAATGACGAGGATGAGGAGAATGATAGCGCTGTTACGCGGGCGAGAACCAGCAGCGGATACAAGTCGCCATTCGAACGATACAACAGCACTGGAAGAAATACAACGGCCAATGGGGCACCCATTCTCAGCACCTTCTGCACAACCATACTTGCCTTCACCATCTCCACCAGCCTTTTATAGCTTTTGCCGCTAAAGATATCGATACATTTTCAATAGACTTCTCGCCCGAAAAATAATACCACTTAACATTTATCCTAACAAACTCATTCCTAACCCCTTTGGGCCTTGACTTGTGCTGAACACGGTAGGTATATATAAGATATAGCGGTGTCGATAGGGATCCTCTCGATACAAAAAGTAAGTTAGTTGCGTGAGTTGACGCATCACACCTCTAGAAACCCATAGTTTATACCCTCCATACCACACTACAGCGTAAACAATCAAGTTTGCGTGCACGTTGTTACAATTCCACAATACGTCTCCCCACAGAATCCGATAGAATGACCAAGTTCAAGCTCCGTTGTCACGAATAAATCAACTTAACATTACACTTTTTTCTAACAACTCTACTACAATCCTCATGTTCTCGTTTCGATCCCTCCGTTTTGACTCTTTGTAATCGTATCCTCGTCAATTTTATCTCCTCCCTCCAAACTGCGAATTATCTCACTCTTCAAATCGCACTCTTTCACTCACAACTTTCAATACAAAACAAAACTCTTCAACATATGAAGCTTATTGCACTTATCATCGCCACTACCTGTCGCAACTCGGACGCTCAATCCAATATTCGAGCTTCACCGCCGCCAGGAATGCAACCCGGAATGCCACAGCCACCCGGAATGCCATCTGGACAACCAGGATTGCCTCAAGGAGGAATGCCTCAAGGAGGGATGCCTCAAGGAGGGATGGCTCAAGGAGGGATGCCTCAAGGAGGGATGCAACCACATACTCAGCCTGGAATGATGGGCGGGCCAGAAACGAGTCTGCCTCAGTGTCAGTTTGGGGGACCGCTTTCAAGCCCTCTCAAAGCTTGCGAGACGGCTATTAATTTGAAATTATCGCCCCCTCAGCAAGTTGTCGACAATAAAATGCTTATAGCAATCTGCAGCAAATGTAGTCAATTGGTGACGTTTATTGCCAGTCCTTCATTCCAAGACTGCAGTTTCTCCAATGTAATGTCACTCAAGAAATCACTCAACAAGCAGGTCTGCGCGAGTGTGATGGGTGGTGGAGCGACTGGCGAAGTCGGGAGTACTGGTGCTGGATCCAGTGAAATGAGTGACGAACTTAATGGACCATCCTCAAGTACCTCAAGTACCTCAAGTACCTCAGCCGATTCCACTGATGATACCACCGCCATGAGTGAAGCTCCCTCACCATCAATGTCAAGCACGTTTAACTCCACCACCAAACCACAGAGAAACTCGGCTCAAATTTGTGTTGGATCGGTCACCCTCATCACCACTGCAATCATCGCCTTCACTGCGGCTTCTTTATGATCGAATTCGCTTCTTTTTTCTTTTTTCCATTTTTTGCACTTAATACATAAAATTCCTTTACGCTGGAGTTTGCTGACTCAAGTATCCACGTACCCTCCGTACTTGGAGCAGTATCCTTGAAAATTGGTGCGCTCATTCACACAGATTTCGGACGATGTAGCTCGATACCGGACGCCTGATAATATGTCTTGCTCATCTTCCTTATTCTCTATTGTTGGGAAATCTGCATCCAAAGTCGCGAATCGGGCGAGGTCGAGTCTCAATCGTTTTGGGGTATCACGTGGCGATAAACTTTGGTAGGAACTGGAAATGGACGAATGTGGACTCTGATCTTCTAATTTTCCATATCGCTGCTGCAGCGTCAGAACATTCGTTGGGACCTCTTCAGTGCGAGAGCTTCCAGAATGAGAATTGCCACGTGATCGTTTGGATGAAGGATGGGTGGGTGAAGCAAATTGAGTGGTGTACGACTCATTAGGTGAGGCTAAGGGCAGGTAAGGACGAGGATTCGAGCTTGGAGAATCATCTTGATGGTCTGATGCAAATCCATCCGCTTCTTCAGCACTATGATATGTCTGTAAGAAGGATCGCCTGAGATGTCGAATGCGATTTTTGGTATTGTTGGAATCCGTCTTGTCGGTTGCTGCATCCAATAATTCATGGGTCAAGTTGAGCTCGACGAAAATACCCGTCAGACTCATCACCAAAACCAAACTCGGCATCGTCAATGGAGTGATGACAAAGAGTGCTAGAAATGGGAACATAAGCATGACTGCTAGCACAAACGTGGCGCTGGAAGGGTCCTTCAAGATAGGATAAATCTCCACCAGCGTGACCCATACCAAGTAAAAGGCTTGCCCGATGGTCGCAATCTGAAACAAACGAAGTAAAAAACGAGGAGATTGGAACCAGAATCGAGCATCATGACAGTGCAATTGACGATGACACAAGGCAGACATTTGCATCCGTATGACTGAGCGCACGCACAAAGCCGCAGAACGGAAAGTGGGTCGCGATGGAGGTCCTGAAGATTGCCAAAGTGTCGTCACTCGCTTTTGGATATCCTGTTTGCTGATAATTCGCAATCGATCGTCCACAATTCCACGCAAAATGTGCAAAACTTTGAAAAAAATGATCAAATTTAAAGAGAAAAAAAGCCCTCCGATTCCCAGAATGATCCATTTGTCTCCTTGAGGGTACGAAGACGGAGCCACACAGACCACGATCAAGATGAAAAACGCGCTGTAGTGCAGATGCGAGATATTATACAGCAGATTCCGCATGCACAGCACGTGGTACCGCTCATACGTCATACTCGACGTCCTCTCCAATGTACCGTTATCGTATCCATGACCGTCTCCTGAGACAGGTTCATCAAAAAGCCGGTTCATTTCCTTTGGATTCTTATATATATAACCCGATCGATTCTGACAGATATTATACGCAAGAATCTCAAGACTTTTCCATAACTGCCACTGTTTCTTCACATTGAATTGAAAAAACCATCCCTCGCGCTTGTATCGATGAAGGAGAAGACTGTAAGCCCGGGAGCCACCCACCAGATCAAAGCCAGACGGTGCCCGGGGATACACTGCGAGGATGGGATTCGCATTGCCATATTCTGTGGATGCCGAGTCGACAGTGACCGAGCAAATATCCGGATTGCAAGGAGTGAATGACTGGCAGGAAGGGTTGCCAAGTGAGACTGAGGCCCGATCTCTCATCTCGTCGGCATTGTACCCTGAATCTCGACCTTGAACTTCCCATAGTACTCGAGGTATCACAGTTCCGATAAATAATAACAGCAGGACAATTAATATCGAGTAAATCATAGTGAAAAAAATTACATAATGAAAAAACTCCACAAAGTGTAACTGCTCGGTCGCTGTGAGGTCATCAAATCGAAAATCGAGACGAGGCATCAACCCCGAGGTATTGAGGAAAAATATTATCATCGAAATAAAACCCATCATCATCATTTCCTCAAATATTCGGTTTACGATTTTCCGTAACTGTGGACATTTTATTTTATGACGAAGACATTCCACCAATCGTTCGACACTGATTGACAAGATTATGATGACACCCACAAGGAAAATCGCAATTGGTAAGTTTTTATTGAAACAATCAGTATTACCGACGCCTAAGAAAGACAGTTTATCATTACAGACGGTTTGAATGTTATCGTTATCGCCTGCGAGTTGACGGTGAGGGAGTGTGGATGATCCACTTTCCATCGGGCGAGTTGGGTTATTTAATACAATTTCGAAATTGTTAGTTTGGGTGAGGAGTCGGAGGGAAGTAACAGCTCTTTATTTAGATTGTGGCTGTAACGTTTGGAAGATTGACCACCGGACTGACTTTAATAGGAGCTGGGTTTTCAAACGCGTTTGACACTGTATTGCATTCGTCATGTACTAAGAGACGCGTGGTCGGTCCACTCTGAATTTTGGTGGAAATATTTGCTAAACTTATACTGTACATCGAAACCACATATTATGTGCCATACATCAAATAGCTTACATTTCACGCGAATTGAATTGATTGGCTCGTGTCGCTAGTTTTCTGTCTTTTGTAGTCCTACCCCTCATACTACTCTAATGCAGCTTCAACGTGACAACTGACCCGATGTGAAAGCGTCACGTACGTATAGACTCAGCTCGCTTCACAATGTCCCAAATGACGCGATACCTCAATCCTGTCCTACCCGTGAGTGTATCCCCCTCACAGGAATCCTCACCTGAGGCCTCAGGCTATCAATCGATGCCGAATCTATTCGCAGAAGACAATCGAGAGAACGCTCGTAGCCGAATGAGTGAGCCCTCATTCAAGCCACCATATCTGCAACCAACTTCTCTATCTACCGCAATCCACGCAAAGCTTTCCGATTTAGAGAGTGCAAGTCCCTCAAATAGTGACCAAGACTCCAAGCACTCATTGACTCACAATGATCCTCAGCCAAAAACCTTAATGTTGTCAAAACAATGGCTCTCTTCTCTGTGGAAACGCTTACGAACGACATGGAACGCGTATTCTCTCGGTCTTATCATTGTCATCACACTCGCTGCACCACCGATAGCAGTCGCTGTAGCGTACTCCTTTCAACGTCGAGAGCTTTTCATTCACATTCGATGCGCCTATGAGGCCCCTCAATCCTCCGTCATGCCAGTGAGTATCCAACTTGGCGCCATGCTCTTCATTCCAGTCGCCAATTATATCACCACATGCGCTATCAGCCTTGTCGTCGCTATCATGTGCAGTAGCAGTCGAAAACGCGTCATGAAGGCTGCGTCTTCCGGTCGAATTGTCAATTTAGGTACTCATCATTCGATCATCCCTCCTCAAAATATTTTCGTCTGAGTATTTTTTCTGTAGCGTCCACTTTTATGCTCCCTTGCTATGAGGTCGTTTGGTACGCAATCGCATTTTTGGCAGCTGTCGGAGTCGTCATATCTTGTTCCTCATTCTCCCTCCATTCGCATCCCATTAAGGCATTACATCATCGCTCATTTTCGTCAGCTTCTTTTCCGCTTATTTGGTCGCCCAAGGTGACACCTCGTCACACAGTGCGTTGTGACCTTGGGAAATTGCCGAGTTTTTGGATCCTCCAGATCTTACCGACACTCATGATGCAGCGATGTATTTCTCGTCAGGCTGTGCGCCGAGCGTTGGGATATCCGGGCCTTTGGGTCTTTGTCATTGTTGCTTGTCTTTTCACTCCTGTTCAGCCATTCAAGAATGTCGCTGATGCTTTCTTCATTGGTTTCTATGGCTTCTTGATCGGTTTATACATGTACACAAAATTTGTGGTCAAAGTCCGTCCGACATTTGATTTCTATTTTCTGCTTGCGATGACCGACGCGTTATTTAAGTTGTTGCTTCAGATATGCGCATTGACAAAACTGATGCAACCATGGAAAACGACCATGCTGAGTCTTGGAAATATTTCCAGCTCCATTCACGCGCTGGTAATTGTCTCCTTGCTGGTTTCGTTGAGAGAGGATACGCGATATTGGCTCGGAATCGATGACAGTTTAGCCCCAGTCACGCTATCACTTGGTCCGAATGGAGAGAGGCCTCAAGGTGCTTTCAGTTCCCGACGAGAACGAGCACGATTTGTGCGTGCGTGGATGCAGAAACTCTCGGAATTTGGATACGTCACAAACTGTTCCACACAAACTTCAGTCTACAACGTCCACCAAATGATCGAAGAGCATCGTAAACATGTAGTCGATTTCTCCACACTCAGACTGGAAGGAATAATTGCTCAAGGCGCCACAGCAGTCGTCATGCGTGGAGTGATGCGAAATCCAACGCAGTCTCAATGCCGACAACAGCCCGAAACCAACTCCATGACGCGAATGTTTGATTCGTCCAAACCAAAAAATCGAAGGACAGTAGCCATCGCATTGAAAGTATACCTATCCGTCCAAGGAACTGATGATGAGCTGTATCGATTTTCGCGAGAAACAGCGCTGAATGGCCGCTTAAGTCATCCCAACATTGTCCACTTTTTCGGTCTTTGTGTGATTCCACCACTCATCTCCCTCGTCTTTGAATATTGTGACGGTGGGAGTCTTGATTTGGCGTTGAAATCTACCGGAAAGTATTGGAGTCTTGCTCAAAAAATCAAAGCTTGGTTGGATGCATGTCGAGCCGTAGCGTATCTCCACTCCTTCTCCCCGCCATTGCTTCATCGCGATATCAAAACAGACAACTTTTTGCTGGATAAGCATGGTGTCCTCAAACTCACAGATTTCGGTGAGGCAAACATTCTACGCCCTCGAAGCGATGGGACTATGACCATCACAGGAACAGTGGATTTCATGGCACCAGAGATGATTCTGGGAGGCAAAACCGCGCGATATGATACGGGTGTGGATATATACAGCTTGATGATCACTTTGTGGCAAATCCTCATGCCAGAACAAAGCCCATGGGGTAAGAAAACGCATCTCGAAGTGTACCACGCGGTCCTAATGGGTGAGCGACCCCCTATTTATTCTTCCAAAATTTCTGACAAATGCGCAGAGATACTACGCGTTGGTTGGGCCCCTGATCCAGCAAGAGTCTCTGCACGTGAGATAGTACCTCTTGTAGAGCAACTGTGGCTGTTATCGATGCATCAGAAGATATACAAACGGACTAAAAAAATTGGTCCGAATTCGTTTTGAGTTTTAGTTGCATTGATTGGGCAAAGTCTTTGATGAGTGTCATTTTGTGGCAGAAAAGAGACTCTTCAAGGAGTCAAACTTGTACACATTTAGATACACAGGGTCTATGAAAAGCAGCGTTCGTTAGCCTGTTAAAGTCGATTTCATGTGTCACAAGGATGAATAGTATGTGATCGATCTGCATATCTTTTAACAATGTTAAGAATGCGATTCGATTTTTATATTTTGTGTAATCTTTTGGAGACCGACTGGAAAGCCCAAACAGATGTATTGTACAGTACACACGCAAGAAAATGTCTCATTATTGTACCACTTCGTCGGGGGCTACAATATCTGTTAAGTTTTCACAATTCGATGATTCCTTGTTGCTAAAGCACAATCAAGCGATTACTACTGTTGTGAAAATTTTCAAGCCTTATGGGAATGGTCGCTTAAAATCGTCCGCATCGAGATAATTACTCAAATTGACTCGGTTCGGAAATGATTTCAGTAAGCAAAAAAGGTGCCAAATTCCGGATATTTTTATGTGAAGGTTTATAAGGTCCGAATATTTGAATGTAAAGGCTTGCTGTTTACATTTGGAAACTTCTGTGATATTCCTGCTACTCACACATACGTTTTACACGTAAACATTCTCCACCAAGCAAATCTCTCTCACAAACGAAAATTCCAGCTTACACGCAAGTGTTTAACCTCGTATCACTCCACATTTGCGGGTACCACACCTTTATCCAGGATGCGAAGAACTCTACGATCGCTCTGCGTACTTGGCGCTGTGCTGGCAGGGTACTTAAATTGTGGACACACGTCCTCCGACGTTGACGACATACTCAACGGCTTGACTTTGGATGAGGCCCTTGGACAGCTCTTTCAGCTTGAAACACCATCGGTAATGATGAATGGTCAAGTGTTGAATCAAACAAGCCTTGCAAGATTTGCCAAGCTCGGTATTGGGTCGTACCTCAACGGATTCGGAACCTTTGACAAAAATGGGTCTCAGGAGAATTTAAATGCTTCCGAGTTTCGAGCAATTATCGACGAAATTATGCGAGTCGGCCTGGGAAATCAGCCTTTGAATCCGATTGTTTATGGTATTGATTCGGTGCATGGAGCCAATTATATCGGGGGAGCGACGATATTCCCCCAACAGATCAATATTGCAGCTACCTTCGATGTGAAGTACGCATATGAATCCAATAGAATGGCTTCCGATGATACTGCTGGCGCCGGCGCAAAGTTGATTTTCGCTCCTGTTGCTGATGTCGCATCCAACGTGCGATTTCCTCGAGTTCAGGAAACTTATGGTGAAAGCGCTTTTCTCGTCTCGCGCATGGTTGCAGAGTCCGTAAAAGGCATTCAAAAGTCCAATTTGGTTGCAGCGTGTCCCAAACATTTCCTCGGATACCAGTCGACTCAAAGTGGATACGACAAAACAAACGCCGATGTAAGCATGTTCCACCTCGTCAACAACGTTCTCAAACCCTTCATCGCAGCGTTTGATGTCGGTGCTTTATCTATGATGGAAAGCTACTCATCTCTGAATGCAATTCCGATGGTCGAGAACAAGCTGTGGCTGCATACAGTTCTTCGTGACGTGCTCAAATTTGAAGGTATGGTCCTCACAGACTACAAGGAAGTGCAGAGTGCAGTAGATTTTCACTTCACTTCCAAGAACTACAGCTCTGCTTTGAAACGAGCTATCATGGCTGGTATTGACATGTCCATGGTTGTCAATTATGACGATGACTGGATCGGTATAGTGAAACAGCTTATGCAAGAGGATCCATCCTTTGTTCCTTATGTCAAGACAGCTATCTCACGAGTCATTCGAATGAAGAAAAAGCTTGGTCTGTACACCGATCCTTACTCTGGAAAAGAACTTCTTGCCAAAGTCGGGTCTCAAGAAAGCATAGATTTTGCCATTCAAATTGCGAGAGACTCCATTGTGCTTCTGCGAAACACCAACGATACATTGCCATTGAACAAAACATCCAAAATATTCCTGTCGGGTAACGCCTTTGATAGCGCAGGTCAACAGAGTGGGGGATGGAGTCACGTTTGGCAAGGATCCAACGGGAATGAAATTTTCTCAAAGAGGATTACAATTCTGGATGCAATGAAAAAGTATGCCGATAAGCTCACCTACACTGTCGGTCTGAATATATCAGAGGAATATAACGAAGACGAAGTCTCCAAAGCTCAAGGCCTGGCCAAAGACGCCGATGTATGTGTTGTCGCCCTCGGTGAGCGATCAGGAACCGAAAAGCCATTTGATATCGATGATTTGGCTATGCCTATGAGTCAACAAAAGTACCTCGATGCGATGAAAATGGTCTGCAAAAAAGTTGTGCTTGTTTTGGTACAAGCGAGGCCGCGAACATTCAATGACTCATCTGAAATCGGTGCGATTCTCAACACGGCGTTGGTTGGACCGTTTGGTGGACAAGCGATTGTCGAGGTATTGCTGGGTATGTACAACCCCAATGGCCGACAAGTGCTGTCTTATTCAATGAGGGACGGTCAAAGTATTGTTCGGCATGATACTCAGGTGGATACGCTGTGTAATTATAGTCCTTGTATAGCAGAGTATCCATTCGGTCATGGGCTATCGTACACGAATTTCACATACTCAAACCTCAAATTGGACGCAAGAAATATCTCGTGTACAGGAACTCTTACCATCTCGGTGGATGTGACCAACAACGGACCTATGGATGGCAAGGAAGCAGTTCTTGTTTTCTTACAACAAAAAGTGCGTACTTATGTTCCTGAGGTGAAGAATCTCGTTGAATTTACGAAAATTTTCCTTCGTGTGGGAGAAAAAACGACTGTAACATTCATACTCAAGCAGGAAGCCTGGACGTATTTGTCACCCGACATTGAAGACATGCTTCGTCCGGTATGCGAACCTAGCGAGTTTTTCGTTGCGGTCAAGTACAATACGTTGTGCAGGTTCAAGGGCGAAGAAACCAACGAAATGTGCGCGAAGTTTGATGTTGTTTGATTGATCCAAGTAGTTTGCAACAGGACGTTGCATCGGTGCAGTTTTTGAATACATTGTTTATGTTGTCATCCGGTCGTCAAGTTAATTCTATAGTATACTTCATGTGCTTAAAGTGCGAGCTTGAAACATAAGAAAGGCAGCAGTCAGCGGGAAAATTGTTTGGTGTATTTAAAAAATCTTCATTGACATTATTTATACGACAAATTTTTAACTTGCCTTGTAATCATTGACATTGGAAGATTCGATCTCTACGCAAATTTCGATGTTGAAGCGAATATTTGGGTCAAGTCAGCAACAGTCCAAATGTTGACCCGAACCAAGACATAAGACTCAACCAGAAAAGAGTCAGGACACCAACCGAGTCGAGGTTTTATTCAGTGATTGGAGGAGAAAATTTGAAGAGTGACGCATACATCGATGATTTTTACTTGATTACTGTGAAGCAATTGGGAAAATTCTGATCTGTTTGCTCTCGCTCTTGTAATGACTCAGCGGTGAATGTATGGACGATGCAGCCTCGAGATTTCCCGCATATCTTACTCTTTGACCGCTTCATTGATGGTCCTGGGATTGGGTTTATACAGGCTCTATGTCCATCGCGAAGCGCGCCGAAATCTGCCTTGCCCGATCTTTTTGGAGCATTTATCGTCAGATGCATTCCATAGAATGGCCGCTTCGGTCGCTATCAGCAGTGTCGCGTTTCAGTCCGACCTCTATTTGACACGATGCGGAATAATTAACTCGTCATTGGGATAAGCTATGGTCAAAGAGGATCCGTTGATTGCTCCAAATTCTTCGGACTGTTACGACTCGTGAAATTATACAGGGCAATAGCATCGAAACAATTGTCCTAATTCGTTCTAAACCGGATCGATAAGCAACATATCTATCTAAATGAGACGTTCGTTGTCTGCATAACGAATCACCAGATATAGTGTCTGGAGGAAAAGCTCTACATTAGCACAACAATGTGCAGTTAAGACCTGGAATTTTTTTTTCGTTCGAAGAACACCTGCACTTCTTACTGGCTCTCCTGCTTAAGAGATGACGTAAAAGCCGTGCAATATTTCCCAGTCTTGGCAGTTTTTCGACAGATGGCAGCACATCATGTAAGATTCGGACCAGAATTTGCGTCAGAGTAAGCTGAATGCAAATATATGCGAAATTCTACAGGCAATTTTTGAAATCCGGAAGATGTGCGTCAAGCAGAGAGAGTTCGGAAGATCTCCCTTTTATTGCGTAATGCTCCCAAAGGCATGTTTCTACAACATCTTATTCCCCACCAAGCCAACCAATTTATAATCTCAAATTCCAACTTGCTCACAAGTGCCATTAACCCTTCAATCTCCTTCTCGACTTGTTGGTAGTACTACTCGGTTAGCAATGCCAAAGACTCTACACTCGTTATGCATACTTGGCTCTGCCCTTGCCGGGTACGCACATGCTGGACACATGTCCTCCAAAGTTGACGATATATTCGATAAATTGACCCTCGAAGGCGGGCTTGGACAACTGTTCCAACTCGAAGCTGCATCGACAATTTTGAACGGAAGTAGTCTGAAGGAAGATGATCTCTCGAAATATGCTACTCTCGGTATCGGATCTTATCTTAACAATATTGGAATATACGATAAGAATGGCACACAGGAGAATTTGAACGGCTCCGAAATAAGAGCTGTTATTGACAGAATCATGAATGTCAGCCTAGAAAAGCAGCCTTACAACCCGATTCTGTATGGTCTTGACTCGGTACATGGAGCTAATTTCGTTGGTAAAGCGACGATATTTCCCGCACAAATCAATATCGGAGCTACTTTTGATGTGAAGTACGCTTTTCAAGTTGAGGCAATTGCGTCTGATGACACTGCTGGAGCCGGTGGCAAGTTGATCTTCGGTCCAGTTGTGGATATTCCCAACAATATGAAGGGTCCTCGTGTCCAGGAAACATATGGTGAAGACACTTTTCTCGTTTCTCAAATGGCCACCCAAGCCGTGAAAGGTATCCAAAACTCTGGACTCGTAGCTGCATGCCCAAAGCATTTTCTAGCGTATCAGGCGACATCAATTGGATACGATCGTACTAATGTGGAGATCAGTCAGTTCAACCTCGTAAACAAAATTCTCAAACCGTACATGGCGGCGACCGACGCCGGCGCTCTGTGCATAATGGAAAGCTTCTCAACTCTCAACACATTGCCGATGGTCGACAATACCTATTGGCTCAGCTATGTCCTTCGTGACGTGCTTGCTTTCAAGGGCTTCGTCATCACAGACTACAAAGAAGTACAGAATCTGGTCGATTATCACCACACAGCTGAAAACTACAGTGAAGCACTTAAACGTTCAATCAGAGCTGGTGTCGACATAACCATGACAATTGATTACTACAGTGATTGGATCGGTATGCTGAAAGATATCATGAAAGAAGACCCGTCCATGATACCCTTCGTTACAACCGCGATCAAACGGGTTATATACGTCAAGAGTAAACTGGATCTCTACAAGAACCCGTACTCAGGCAAAGACCTTATTTCTAAAATCGGATCTCAAGAAAGCATCGATATGGCTGTCCAGGTTGCAAGAGACTCTATTGTCCTCATGCGGAACAACAACAACACGCTGCCTTTGGAGAAGGATATGAAGGTATTCCTCTCAGGTAATGCCTTTGATAGCGCTGGAGGGCAGAGTGGTGGGTGGAGCCGCTCGTGGCAAGGTCAAGACGGCAATGACTTCTTCAAGGAGAGGATAACAATTCTAGATGCTATGAAGAAGTATGCTCAGAAGCTCACTTATACGATGGGTCTGAATATCTCGGAAGAATACAACGAACAGGAAGTTTCCAAAGCCAAAAAAATGGCTATGGACGCGGATATATGCGTTGTCGCTCTTGGTGAGCACTCAGGCGTTGAAAAGCCGTATGATATCGATGATTTGGCTATTCCTGTGAACCAGACAAAATATCTCAATGTGATGAAAGCGGCCTGCAAACAGCTCGTACTTGTTTTGGTTCAAGCGAGGCCGCGTACCTTCGACGACTCATCTGAAATCGGTGCGATTCTCAACACGGCGTTGGTTGGACCGTTTGGTGGACAAGCAATTGCCGAGATATTGCTAGGGATGTACAATCCCAATGGACGTCAAGTGCTGTCGTACTCGATGAAAGACGGCTACAATGGTATCCATTACGATTCTCCTGTAGACACAAAGTGTGGAAATGGTGAATGTATAACGGAATATCCATTCGGACATGGGCTGTCTTACTCAAACTTCTCATACTCGAATTTCAAACTGAGTGCTGAAAACGTTTCGTGCACAGGTAAGCTTACTGTTACGGTAGATGTGACCAACAATGGACCTATGGATGGTAAGGAAGCAGTTCTGCTATTCATCCAGCAAAAAACGCGCTCTCATGTACCTGAGAAAAAAACTTTACAAGCATTTCAGAAAATTACTGTTCGCAATGGAGAATCAATGACCGTCACTTTCGACCTCAACCAAAAAGCCTGGACTCATCTTTCACCAAATATCGAAGACAACTTTCGTCGTGTATGTGAACCAGGTCAATTTTTCGTTGCAATGAAGTACGATACTCAGTGCAACTTTAACGGACCTGAGAAGGGTCCAATGTGTGGAGCCTTCAGAATTGTCTAAGCGATCAAGTAGCTTGCGCCCTGTTGTCCATAGTTGCGTGGTGTCGTGATACATATCTTTGGTGTTGAATCACATTGTGTCACTTTAAGTCTGTGAGTATCACATGTTATTAGATGTCTCATGTGTACAATAAGATACGGAAGATGTGCTGACTGTAGACGCAGTTCAAAGTGTATAAATATTAACTGGTGTTACTAATTTCCTATCTATATAGAAATCGTAGCGCTACATCTCTGATGGGCCCAGAAGGACTGGTGTGCTGAAGCACCCATTTTGCACGCTTCCATCGCGTCAGAACACGGGACAAATTGCCTTCCGTTCGAACAAACGTTGCGACATCTGGAATGGCATACTTTGTCAGCATGAACATGGCATCTTCAGAATGCTGTGCTCCTTCCCATCTTGCTGTTGCATCGCGTCCAATGACATCTTCTAATACTTGATGACCTCCAGGGTGCAATTCTATGAATTCTGTAATGTCAAAGACCTGATTGTAGACTACGATACATTTCCTCTCCTCGTGCTTGCTGTAAACTTGAGCCCGTTCGATCGATCTGGAAAGTATGTGCTGAAAGTAATATTGCCGCAATGGAAGCGATGTGTACACCATTCCATTCATTTCGGCAGGTACGCCAAAGTCTCGTCGGAATATAGATTGCCACACTAATTCAGCAGAATCCCCAAAACGATTTTGCCACAGCGAATTTACCATTCCACAAGTATTAAGATCTTTTGCTGTAAGAAACTCGGTGACATTGAGGCGTGTCACGTCACACAAAGACGTGAGTGTAGCCTCAGTGGAATGCTCCAAATCCGCTTCTTTCGCCAACAAAGTGTTTGCAAAATGTTTCCGCGACGATCTCTTATTCAAAAGATCGAGCAGAGTGTTGGTAACTTTCCATGTAGAGCTCAGAATAGCGACTTCGTACATGGTGACTTTTATCGTAATCGATAAAGTATAGTTTATAGACTGTATCCATTCGGCTGACCAGCTGCGAATTGTACTTCTAATGTCAATAACATCGAACAAAGCCTCTTGTAACTCTTCTGACGTTGATACTCCGTGCATCCATTCCAGTGGAAAAATGACACACATGAACAAATGGAGACAGACCATGCATATAATAGCAGGTGTATGTGTTTGAGCTTGATCCTTCTTGTGCACGTAGCAGCACTTGTCGTAGCACGCGGGGGCTAGCGCCATTTGAAAGGACTTGGTAATGTTCATCGATTCACTTGATGGCTAATCGAAAAATGATCCATAAGCGTTACTGACTCTTTTTTTCAAGTCTGCACGAAATGCAATGTAAAGCTGAGTCGTTGGACGAGGGGACCGATCACATTTTTGCATAAACGTACTACATAGGATCAAACCTCGCGATAAATGATATCACACAGCGTATTTTCTGCTGCCTATCGATCACAAAAAATGTTGGTGATCACACATTGCAAAAAGGCTACTTTGCTGGAAGAGCGAAACAAAAAGTGAAATTATATCTGCACACAGATTTATATATAGTCAAGTTCAGGGGTATATGAGGAGGATTCTATTGAAACAAGCGGATATCCATAGCTTGTCGGTGAGGTATCGTTTGCTGTTCTCAAAGCGCAGAGCGAGATAGAATACCCAACGGATCAGAAAAAGGACAAACAACTGGCAACTGCATTCTACGGTATAGTACATACGCGGGCGATACAAACCCCACCTACTACTCGAGATTAGCGTGTTATAAGAATATGTTGTTATATTGCTCATACTGCCACACTTTATTCCCCACCTTCTTTGACCTGTTGCTGCCCTTTATCTGATAGTCGTTCGGACTCTTGATCTTGTTCAATGCGCTTTGCCAAAGGCTTTTTGAAAGCCTGTCGAATCTTCTGAATGTTGATTTGTCGTCTAGCTAGTTTATCAAACTGTCTTGGTGTGTTTTCAGAAGCTTCCAGCCACACTCCAAGAATGGATTTGTATCGGGCGAATGCGTAGACATCTTGCGAGGCCAATTTCGGATACAAAATGCCCAGAGTCAAAATTGTCAAAGTTTTATGGCTACCTCTGATGTACGGACGTAAACATGCTTCCAATTCAGCGCAGGGATTGGGTCTTGTTGCGTTGACAGCATTGTATGAGGTCTCCAATTCGCGATACCAAACTCGTATGACTTTTAAAGCCTGGTCGATCTGGAAAGCCATGACATCATTCAGCTGCATGCTCAATACCGAGAAATCACTACAGTTTCGTAAATGAAGCGGTAGGAAGCATCTAGTCAGTATGTTGTATACGAACATGAAAGTTGGTTGGAGGCACTGGTTCACGATTTTAGGTAGCAAGTATGTTGTTGACGGACATGGATTTTGCAGTATCTGAATGCCAAAATTGTTAAGGAATGTGGTATGCAGTTTCTCCAAGTATTTCATCTACAAAAATGCGTCAGGTTTTCATCAAGACTCAGATGTGCGAGAATACCAAAGTATTGCTTCTCGTCTGTTTCGCTTCTTTGGCAGTCGGTGCTGTTGCTGGATACATTTCCATTGCAATCTGGCATTATGCTCAAGTCAACGATCCGCAGGTAATAATGGTGCCACACACTCACATTGTCTGCATGCTCTAGGATGATTTCCGTCACCTTGCTCAGTCGCTTTTTGAGGTCGTAGAGTATCTCCTTGTAATCATTCGATAGTGATTCCAATTGCGGCATTCGGTACAAGAAAGAAACCTCCAGCTTTAAGAGCGGATCCTGCGTGCAGTCGCTGGTTGGCATTGACTGATGATCAATTTTCTCTTGTGACTCGATTAGGGCAAGTAAGTGGTTACCAGCGTACACGACTTGATCCATCGCGCGATGCAAAGCGAGCATGCCTTCCATGTTATTGACCAATTTTTCGAACCGCTCGGTGTTTTCCACGTCACTATGTCCGTGTGACGCTGCTTCCCGATGTGAAGCTTCAGAAACAAAACTTCCCGTCTTTAGGCCCTGAGTAGCCTTCCAAACTATCGGCTGATTCAGAAATTGTTCGTTCTTCTTCATCCACTTTCCATACGCCCCAAGAGTTGGCAAGAATGATGACATCAGCTTCAAAAATGAACAGGGGTACCCACGTTCTCGAAATTCCGTGAGCTCACGAAGACAACACGAACATTTTGCGGATACATCACCTATCGATAATTGTTCAAGAACAGGGAAGGAAGTTGTACAGAGGAGATTCACAAGAGAGTTGAGGTGAGATGCCATCGCATCGATTTCGTGTGGGAAGGAGCGGGCTGGCTTCATCAAATCCGCATAGATTCGAGCGCAGTTGCAAAAAAAAGAATTTAGAGTACTCGAACGCTGATGATGCGATTCAATAGATGGTAGCTGATACGGACTTAAGGATAGAGTTGGCAAAGTGGCACACTTTCGACAGGATGCAGGACTTTTTGAACTCTGTTTGTCCAAGCTGTCCTCTGAATGACAATGTATATGCTTTTCGTCTATCGGACTATTGTTCGAGAGTACTGACCCTCCTTCTGCGCCATCGGTCGATTCCACAGGTCTTCGATTGCGGTCCTTCATCTGCACTGACACGAACGTGCTCCTTGCTTAAATGCAGTCTCTCACCACCTCAACAAAGTTCAAAGTTCTCCAAAAATCGTTCTAAAAGCGCTTACGATCAGCACATCCATAGACTGAGAAATGCAAAGCTCGCCAGTGTTGAAGGTACCACCCCAAGAGCTGTTTGAATTCGAGTAGTCTTGAACAGCGATTTATGGGCACTAAAATTAGCGTCATATCCAAAAATAAATGGGCCATAAGCTGCTTCATGGTGTCCGCTTTCGACCCATACAAGTGACCGACGGGAGGGACTCTTCAATCTCATTCTTGCGCCTCGCAATTTCATCGAGGCATTCTGTTCTGCTTGTTGCTTCTCAAATAGCGCAAGGTAATGGCGACTTCTGTTGGCAACCATCCTATCAATAGTGCAATCCCTTCGAACGAAGCGAATGGGAAAAAATCAAACAAATTAGCAGCTCCATTAGATGCTTCACAATTCGAGATGGGTGTCACGCTGGGCACGGGCTCTTTTGGACGGGTTCGATTCGCGACGCACAAGGTATCGTTTTGTACCATCATCGATGACGAGAATTGATCATTCTGACATGCTTTTCAGTCAACTTCCACGTATTGGGCTATAAAGATATTGAAGAAAGCTGAGATCATTCGTTTGCAGCAAGTGGAGCACATGCTATCAGAAAAAAGCATCTTGCTATGTTTGGATCATCCATTCGTTGTCAATCTCGCTGGAACGTATCAGGACCCCAAATATCTGTACATGGTCTTGGAATACATTGTGGGTGGAGAGTTCTTTACGCATCTTCGGAAAGCTGGTCGATTCGATAATAACACGACAAAGTTTTACGCTTCACAAGTGGTCTCAATCTTTGAATACCTGCATGCTCAGGACTTTGTGTATCGAGATCTCAAACCCGAGAATCTCTTACTGGATGCAGAGGGATACCTCAAGCTCACAGATTTTGGATTTGCAAAGCGTGTCGCCTTCAAGACATATACGCTTTGTGGCACACCCGAATACATCGCGCCCGAGGTTTTGCTGAATAAAGGTCATGGTAAAGGAGTGGATTGGTGGACATTGGGTATTTTGATGTACGAGATGCTTGCAGGACAGCCTCCATTTTGTGATGAGGATCCGATGGGAATCTATCAACAGATACTTTCGGGAAGAGTGAGCTTTCCTCGATTTTTTGATCGAAATGCCAAGGCAATTATCAAAAGATTACTAACTGCCGACCTGACGAAACGATACGGTTCTCTGAAGAATGGAGTTGATGATATAAAGAAGCACAAATACTTTTCAGGAGTGAATTGGACTGATCTTCTTGCAAGAAAGAGCAAAGCGCCTATTATCCCAAGGTTTGATACACCCAACGACACATCCAACTTTGACCCTTATCCGGACTCAGCAGACGACGTCATAGTTCCAGTATACAATGGTAAAGATCCTTTTGTAGACTTTTAGCTCTGTGGGGCTCCCTGGCCGCATATATAAATTTCTGGTTGGTCCTGCCTACTGTAAACAATGATAGTTGCTCAGTGATGAAGGAGATATCTTGACTTTTATCTATAAATCAACATCAAAGGGTACGCATAAACATAGATACGACAATAAGGCCACACACTAATGATCCTTCCAGGTACCACCAGTTACTTCAGTACTTTGCCCAAATACAGCACGAGCTTATCCATTATATCGTTGTAAATGATCGCATCCGAAGCACGGGTCGACATGATCATTTTGCAGATATCTTCGCGTAGATGCAGTTTACTTTCAATTTCATGTCGTTGCAATAGTTGTAGTTGACATTCCAGAAGGTAAATAAGGCGCAAGACCACTCGCTTTTCATGCTCCTTATTGATAACATAAGAAAAACCATTTTCCAAAACTCTTTTCGCTACGTCGCATACACTTTCACCCCGGCCGAGATCTTCTGACTCGATTTCTTGTACGCGTGTAATCAACAACAAAGCATCAGATATTTCTCCATTCCTCAACGCGATAGAAGTCTGGGTGTGATCGAAACGATATTTGCAACTTCTAAGGAATTCTTCTTTTTCTTCATAAAAGCTAGTGTTATCAGACTCCATCTGTAAGTGTACCTCAACTGTATCGTGTGGGTTATGAGAATGCATGAAGCCGTATAAGGCGAGTAAAGCATGATTTGATAGTGGCCCATAATTGATGTGCAACTGGGTTCCTGCAGCCAAGTGCTGGTGCGTTGTGAGCTGAAACATTCCAGAAGCGGCGTCGTATTTGTGTGTCATTTCAGCTTTGGGATCGTGATTGAGCATATCAAACACTGGAACCATTGCCTTGACACAATGTTTCTTGGTAGGATCAATTGTGAATGGAAGCGTGGATACGAGCTCCTGATCGATCTCGATCGACACAAACCGACTCCAGATAATAGAGAGTGCCCATTTATAATTTGCAAAAGAAAACACTGTGGTCGCAGAAACAGATGGTGAAAGTATGTGTTTCAAAATGTGTTTCAATTCCGGAAGCACACGTGTTTCAATAAATTCATAGTCTTCATGCAACCGCTCCTGCATTTCATGCGCGACATAGTAGAGATTTGTGCCGTCCAATGCTTTAACCTCATCCGATGAATAGTACAATAAATTTCGATGTTCCTTTGGTAATATTTCCAGATGATGTGCCCATTTCGATTCGCTTTGCAGGACATACATCTCAAAAAGTAAAATGATTGCAAGTAGCATCTCCTCACGTTCCTCGATATCTGTACTGATTGAGTTCACAAAAACCTCGATGATTTCGTACGATGGCTCCTCTTTGGAAATGGTTGCGAGCGAATATAATGACGTCAGTGGAATCTGAAACACAACGGTCTGAGGTGCAATATCTTCCGCAATGTAGACGCCTCGTTCAATCGAGGTTGAGATGCTCCGCTTCTCACATTGATCACGTTCTTTTTTATCATCTTCCGATGAAATGTTGTAGTCATATACAAAGTCTGTGCACATAAAGACTTGAAGCGATTGCTTGGCCCATTCATTGTACCCACAAAGATTTGTTATCACTGCTTCCCCGTCGTGTGGCCCTCCCATCCTTTCTTCTCATTAATTTTACGCTTATGGTCACAATGAGAGGCAATGCATTCGAAAAAGATAGAACTCTGTTCATCCACCTGTCTTCTACTCGGCTTTTCCTATACGCATCCTCATGAGGGTATACACCCTCATGCAAGGCGCAAATGTCTCTTCAAATGTCGCTCGAAGGTGCGCTAATTTTGAGTATACAGAACGATGGCTCCCAAGCTTAGTAGACAACGGGAAAATCTCGAGAAAAATAAAGCTTCGTCGAGTTCTCGTGCACGCGAACAACTTTTATCCAATCCAAGTGATTATGCAAGTGCTTCTACCTTTATCGGATTCGACGCATTTCGATCTTGCGACTCAAAGACAGAGAGCCGAATTGCTCTTCGAGGAGCTTATGATGGAGATGATCATGAGATTGCGATTGTGCTAAAAGCGTTGGGAAAGAAGGGAATTGGAAGCAAACTGAAAGCTCTTGGGAGTTTACAGCGAGAAATCATTCCTTCACGTCCACCAATCGCACTACGACCTCTTTTGAGCTCTTTTTTCAGCTTTTATGTCTTAGAGTTTCACGCGCTGAGCGATGAGGTAGATACCGTTCCTCGCTGTATTGCTACGACACAATTACGAGAAACGTGGAACGCTGTTCTTTTAGCTCTAGTGGAGAAAATGAAACCAAAGGCGTTCTCTCCGCACCTTTCTCGCCTTCTTCCAGCGTGGTTTCTAGCGGTGCATGACGCTAGCAATCAAGTTGGCAAAATCGCAACATTAGCCTTTGAGAATCTATTTCCCACGTGGCAACAGCGTCGTGAGATTGTGGAAACAGAGTTCCAGGGGCTTTTGGAGACATTCAAAGTGTATTTAGAGCCTTTAAACGCAAAGAAAAAGCTCATCACGCAAGAAAAACGAGGAAAAAAAGAAGGAAAACGGAGCACTCCAACCGAAAACATTCAGAATCAAGACACTGAGAATCTTGGGCGCTGTGTCGGCGCATCGCTACGTGCGATGAACACGATACTCAAATATTTGACTAGGAACTCCGACGATATTTCGGACTCAAAAATGCTCGACTCACGAGTGGAATCGCTCATAGAACTTACAACTACTCCTCACTTTGCACGTCTGGCAGTCGATCGAAGCGCATCGATCGTCAAAGATAACAAGGACAAAAAGAACAGTCAAAGCGCATCGTATCAGCCCGCTATCCGTCACGCAATGTGGCAGCTGATGCGAACAATTATTTGCAATGAAACTCTCTGCAGGTTCTTGTCATCCTCACCAAGTCGTTCGGAGCACTACGCAAAGCTGATTCTCGGTCAGGCGACAATCGAGCGAGCGATCGGGAATCATTCAGACGCCTGGGAACTTGTACTGGAATTTCTTCAACGATTTCCCGAGATTTTTGGGGTGGGCAACGTCGACCAATACTTTGATGTGGCAGTAAGACCGCGTGTTTTGGCGCAGATTCGAGCGGGATTTCATGGAGAAGCTGCTAACTTTCGAATGATCTTACCATTCGTCTCGTTATTACCCACCAAAATCTTGGCAAAGTCACAGAAAAATTCTCAATTAATCGTGGATATTTTACAGCAATTCTGGCAATTTTTATGCAAAAATGGTCGTGAGCGAGAAAAACAAGTTGCATTGTCAAGCCTATTTGAATTACTGACTGCTTCTATGTCCATTTTCGTATTAAACGACCGAGAAGAGCTGGTTCTATCCTTCGGCGACAATCTCACTCAGGCCGGCGACGCTTACGTTGACCAATTTAGGGACATGATGTTGGCATTGTTTGCAAGCGCGTACGCAATCCCGATTTCAGAAGACCTTGTTACATCCAAATTCACCGAAAAACTCGCCATGCAATACGGGAAAGAGCTTTTAACTCTGTTCAAGGCGCTTTCTCGATCATCTCGATCCATCGCGCAACATGTGGGCTTACCCTTCACTCGAAGTTTTCAGCGCTGGATTTCGACCGCATTGCTGTCTGGTATATCATCCGACCAGCTGAACCAAATCGAGACGCGTTGGATGATGATTTTTGAGCTCGACCAAAAACACAGCCAAGATTCGAACGCGCATGTATTACCCACCGAATGTATCGAAAAGCTGACTGCACATTGTATCACTGCGATCCTCGCAGAGCAGCAATCTCCAAACATTGATCGACTTCTAACCCTCTTGCAGCTGTTGTTTGGTCTCAACAAAGTATATGGAGTCGACCAAGTTTTATCGCACTATTCAGTGGAAGAAGCATACTCGAAGCTATATCAGCCGCTCCTCCAACACCTCGCACCGCTAAAGTACGCGAATCCCGCCTCCGAACAGCTAGAAGAGACATTTTTCGTTGTCTTGAAACTCGTCCATTACCTACTTCCAAAAATGACCGGAAACATTTCAACCTTTTTGACTCAGTTTTTTCGAGACGCAAAGCTGGAAGACTGCTTATCGGGATTTAATGTCTTGCAAAGTCTCCAGTTCCCTCTAACACCATCCATTTTGGAGGAATGGCTCCAGATCAACGGCTCGGCATCAATGTTTAGTGAGCTCTGGCAATCCGAATCGATTGATCATTTCGTGCTTCAAAACCTGGAAATTGCAGACCCGGCTTTTGGATCGATAGCTGCGTTACTGATGGCTGCATTAGGAGAAGAAGAGGCTTGCCCGCTATTGAACTGCGCCACATTCCTGAATATTTGCCGATTTCTTATGGATAAAGAGCCTTCACTATGTCGAAAACTATGGCCGATTATAGTCTCATTCTTCACGAAAGTTCATCGAATCCGCATAAATTTGAAGGAAGAGTTGGAACGGACAGAAATGAGCTTTGTGACGCGTGTATTCTTCGACTTTACATTTGATTCGAATCAATTTGCGGTCCTCAAAGCTCTTTTCGAGGTCTGGAACAGCGAACTTCAAAAAGAATTTATGGATGGCGTCGCTACCTCGCTCTCAGCGTATTTGGAAGAAGACCAAGGAACCGAACTCAGCCTTAGCGTATGGACCGATGTCACAGCCAAATACTTCGAGATGACTCAATGGGAAGCCAAAGACTCCGATTTGCTCAAGCTGCACAACATAATGGATGCCATCGGCGGAATTCCACCGATAAAAGGACCCATCCCGCGATTTTTGACATGTTTTGGTGCACTGACCGCAGAGAATGCGACAACCAGGGCCACAATCGCCACATTTCTCGCTTCTCAATCATGCATGTGTCTTTTGGAATTGCTGATCATCGACATTTTCCATCGTGTTCTATGGATTCGCTTGCATTTTCACCAACTTTTATGTGATTTCGACGAAATGATGTTGCTAGCCACAAATTCCTACCGCTTCATCGCTGAAAGTTTGGTATTTGGGCAGCTGTATACCGATATTGCCGACTCTGACGTAATGGATGCTGCTTGGCGCACAATCGTTTGCGATTCAAATGCACTGATGCCGCTTCTTCATCGATGGAAAAGCGTGTTGACACTGGACGCCTCAGCTTGTGAAGTAGCTTACACCTCGGAGCAAATGGTGGAGGTAGGCAACCTCGCCACCGCGGTCGTCACGTGTTTAGTTGCCCCAGACCGTGTGACCAGCGCCGTTCAAACTCATTTGGACAATCCAACCGATATGGGCGCGCTTCAGCGCTTCCTACAAGTTGCTTCTCTCCACAACTCCCCGACGTTATCGTTCAGGAAAGTCGATCGACCACTTCCGATTGCGATCCTCACAGCTCTCAAGAAGCTTCAGTGCGATGTGAGCGTCGAAACAATGGCATTGCTCAAGACGAATGTCGCTTTATCGGTGCAAGAATGGCACGAAATGGTCGATTTGATGCTGGCGACACTGGAGTCGGAATCGCCCGATTCCTCAATTGCTAAAGAGTGTATAGAGGTCTCGAAAAATCTCATCCGACAGCTCTTTTCATCGGCAGACAACTCCATTGGCTCCATGCAAGCGCATAAAGACAGAACTTTGTGGCTCATGCGTCGAGATTGCTCCGAAGCGTATCCTCTGGAGCAATTACACTGTCGGAATAAAGCCATTCAGCTCTTTTCGGCTGCTGTGACCGCACAAAACACGAGTGCGTATGTGTTCGAATTCGCATCAAATCATCGGGAGGCGCTCTTCGTCATGCTTTTGTACTACTTGAGAGATGGAATATACCTACCAGCTTACATGCAATCCGGTCGATGGGAATCGTCGAGCTTTGGATCCATCAAGGCGTGTCTTACCTTGGCCGAAAGCTTTGCATGCAAACCAGCCGCCCAACAAATTTTCTCCGCATTGTTTGCGAGCTTAGACGGACAACATGAAGCGAATCAGCTCCTCATGCGCACATTTGGTGACGTCGATGCGATCATGAATGTCTTTTCACCGGAATTCCCGGTCGACCTGCTTACCGCTCGGCTAGTATACGCGATTCTCGTGGGCTGTCAGACACTCCAGCTTCAAGATCCCACGTCTCCAAGCGATCAAGACGATGAACAATCCATCGAGAAAATCGCACTGGAAATCGTTCCTTTATCGCTGCAAAGAACACTCGAGCGCATTATAAGGGTGAATGGCCCGTACCTCACCCAAAAATTGTTTGTATGGGATTTCTTCCTTCAATTATTCCCGACCACCCTCCGTGAGCCGGCCATCTCGGTCGAGAGTTCCCAAATTACGTCCGCATTGACGACATTTGCCGCTCAAAAGAATTTTCTCGAGACACTTCTCACGGAATGTGCCGAGTTTTTGGCGCAAGTTTCGCGATCGGATCTCATTTTAAATGAATCGACGTTGCTGGAGCGATGGATGGAATCTCCGGAGAAATCCACTGCAAGCTTCATCACCACGCAAATCGGAACGCAAGTGTTTTTCCAGACAGCGATGAGGCTCCCATGTATACTTCGGGCCTGGTGGAACGATCAATGCTCTCGAAGTCTGCGGTCCTGGGTGACAAAATTTTTCATTGAGGTAAGTCTCCACGACCTCAAAACTCAACTGACACGTTGCCTAATAGCATGTGACACCGGCGCTGGTGCGTCATGAGCTAGAAGCAATGGAACGACTTAAAGACCAGAATGCTTGGGACCCAAAGTAAGTGTTTTTCAGCGCCCTCGACTCTTACTCATGCTTCTTGATAGAGAAATTACGGTCAAAGGAAGTCGCGTATCGCGAAGAATCACTGCGACGTATGTGAAAGACGACTGCGTGCTGGAAATGGTACTTCAGATTCCGGATTGTTATCCTCTCTACAGCGTCGACGTTGCATGTGGAAAGCGTGTTGGCGTCTCAGAAGACCGCTGGCGACGCGGAGTGCTACACATTGTCCAAACATGCGCTCAGAATGGCGCGCTTATGGATGCAGTGATGCTGTGGAAACGCAATGTAGATCAAGAGTTCCAAGGTGTCGTCCCGTGTCCGATTTGCTATTGGATTTTATACCCCAAGACAATGGCATTCCCGAATCTCACATGCAAAACATGCAAGACCACGTATCACAAGGGCTGCCTATACAAATGGTTCATGCAGTCGGGGAAAAGTGTATGCACGATTTGTCAGCAGCCTTTATGATCGACATAACATCTGTCAAAGTCGTCGTGTAAAATGGAAAGTGAGGATCAAATTGGTGAGAGTACTGGTTACCATCCAAAGAGAGACACAGAGCATATCGTCTGCGATACAAATTGAGCTGGTGCGTATGCACAGCCTGAATGCCTGACAAGGTTCGATTTAGTGTGTAGACTTATTAATTTGATGGTTAAATGGACTTGCATCGTTTACTGTGAAAAAAATACATGTAGTGGTCAAAGCAGGCGATTGCTCATTAAATACTTCAGCACGGAATAATAAGATACAGCCACGTGTCGCGTTGGTGTTCTCCAGTTCAAGATTCCGTCGCGTTTAATCGAGAGGAAGCCGATTAAACGATAGTAATCTTCGATTTATTGAAGTCGAGAGCTCTGGTTGAATAGAAAACCAAGAATGATGTGCAAGTGACCCGCGGTACACAAATTCCACACAAGTACCCAATTCTGATCCTGATCCAGCTACATTCACACCTCAGTTCCCTGCAGCCATATGCGTACTCCAGCCGAGAATTCCTCCGAAAACTGTGCATCGGTAAAACGGTACGCTTTAATGTCGAATATCGCGTGAATGTGATCAATCGCGATTTTGGGTCCATTTGGCTTCACTCTATATAAGAACCTCCATGTAAGGAATTTTTCTGTATAAGAACACAATTTCAGGGGTACCAAAAATAAAGTATGAATTTTTGTATGGTGTCTTCCTATAAGGTATAAGGTATAAGGTATAAGACCTTGGATAACGTGCGACCATTCGTCGAACGCCACTCTTTATAAGGGCAAAGTCCAATTCAACTACCTTAAAATCTGTGTTGTATGAGACACTGATGTGCCGATTTGCCAACCACAATACAAGCCTGTCTTGAATGACAAAGGGAACACGCCATTCCGTTAACTGCCTGCCGGTTCATAAAAAGAGCACAATATTTTTCTTTGCGGTAATATTGGTTCGCTCGCTTAGCCTTTAACTAATTCTAGCCAATAAAATGAAGC
>CACSLJ010000121.1:0-71970 GCA_902706625.1 Albugo laibachii
GAGCTTTCGTCAGAAGACGCTTCACGCCAGCGATCAAGTATGCTGGAAAGAACCTGTTTCTCTTCCAAACGCCAGAAGATTTTATCAAAGCTTGTGGACCCACCAATCTTCTTCATAAATGCCCATATCGAAGGAACATTGTGCACAATACCAGCTTCCCAATTTGGTAAGTGAATACAATCTTCCCTCAGTGTATCCATTTCAGGCTGTGAAAATGTGCTTCTTCTTAAGGTGTCGATTTGGATTCCCGACAACGAATTGAACTTTCGTCGAGGGACAACCACCAAAACGTGAATTTCGGCATTGCCGGGCTGAAAGTCCCTGCCAACATATAGGTTATCGTTGATGGGAAGGACAGGATCCATTTCTACCATACGCGACGGGTCACCACGTGGTTTCCCCCAGACCGGTCTGTATTCTTCTAGGTCTTCGGACGTAAACCACGCAGTACCATTTTTGGCAAGGTACAATATCAAGTCCACTGCATCGCACCATATTCTATCTCCATGGTCCCTTGATCGCATCTTTCAAGTGATGTACCCGCTTATCTGCATCGATGCTAACAGGGAATACCTCATGTGTATCCACTATCGCACACACCAGAGGGACCATCATATTTTCTTTTGATTTATTTCACCCAAAAAGAAATAGTGTGAAACTTATGGGACATGCACACATAGGATGATTGAGTGAAGTGGTCGGAATCGTTTGTTTTTTCATCACAACGAGTACCTGATGAATTACACAACTTATGTATTGATCAATTTTTAAAAATGTGCGGAATTGTTACGAAAATATTGTTATCTACACGACTTGTAGGCTCGTCGGGTCAAAGAGACAGATAAGCTAGAACGATTCCGTTCACGAAGTAGCCCGTTCAGTAGGTACATGAGCATCGCGTCGAAGCGCCACTACACTGTACCGAGCTAGCCATCGGAAGTGGGAATCGTATGATTTTGATCGCGTCGATAGCTTGCAACACTTTGTATTCCGGGAATTATGTCAGGGCTCCAGACGTAGTAACAATGTGATGCCCCCTGAATGGTCGAGTTGCTACACCTGCGCTACCATTGCAGCGTCTGCGCTAGCGTGAACTTGAAACGGAGTTGATTACACAACTTTCAGCCAGATGGTGAACCCAAATCGGAAAGGGTACACTGCAATGGCTTTTTGAAAACATTTCTAAGTCTGTTGTCCTGTTTACAAAAGTTGCTTCAATCGACCTCAGCGTATAGCCACAAGGGCGCCTGAGGTCAGCAAAGATGTAATGATAAGACTTTTTTCATACGCAATTCGTCTAGTGCACCAGCGTATTGTCGCATAAGAATTCTTGCGTGGGGGAATCTGCTTGTAACGTCGCAAAACGAATGCTGCTGGCATTTTCTTCGCGATACTCGCAATACTTTTGGCAGTATGCTTCTCACACACAAGTTCCACTTCACAGTAGGAGCGTCAACGACCGCCACATGCTCCCATATCGCCGCATCGCAAACAATTCATTCTGTGAACATGCCTTGTGTTGGTATCACGCTCTTTCAGTGCCTTCATCGAGACCTCAAGACGTTTCATTTCTTCACTGATGATGATGAAAGTGATTGCCTTGATCTAGGCTGTTCAGACAAATCACTCTGCAAAAGAAGCCGCTTGCGAATATGTTCAATTTCATTGATCGGAATACGGTGGAGTTCTGGGAGGTACGAACCGCTTCATCCGTCATGTGTAGACTACTATTACATGTTCGATGATGTCCTCAACTTTTTGAAATCTGACAACGATACCACTTCATTTGTGGACGATTTCTTTGTCGCACTGGAAAGAGACATTGTTGACCTGAGAATAAAGTATGTATCACGTGAATCCAGTGTGTATGGGCAAGAATGGATCATGAATGAGACGGGTGACACACCTTCCAATTCGTAGTGTACGGCGCCATACAAAAGCTAGACCAAATGGATGAAAAGAGACGATTATTAATACTATAGCGCTACCATCTCTGTGTGATTTTCCAGCAGATACTCATTTCCTATCCTCTCATTTACCGATTTTATATCTCGGTCTTGCATTGGATGCCCTCAAGCATTTGACTGCGAAAAATTCTCCATCATGGGTTAATGATAACGCACCACGCTTTCAAGAGCCCGGAGGATGAGTTATTTACAAGAAGCCGTAACACACTGGCATCACATCCGAGTGTTTGGCTATTTCGGTTTCGCATCGCTCGATGATGGAAGCAGCGAAGAAATCGTCCTCAAAATTCTCAACTTCGCGTAATGGGATATTGTGCTTCAAGCGCTTAATTCATCCCATTTCAGCGCGATCTTTGCTTTGTTACCGAAGATAATGTCAAGTTGTATAAACGCAAAGAAAAGAAATGTTGTGCTGAATTCCATTCTGTTAGAAGACCAACAAGGTGATGATGAGTCTCCCCTAAATCAATGCGACAAATCATAGGAAAACAGCCATGGCAATCATATTTAAAAGATTGTATGGAGCTCTTACAAATTGGCGTATATGTTTCATTCTGTTGCATTATTCAAAACTTGCTTCGTCGTAACTGATTTGCAATTTTGGGGCGCGTTATATTTGTTTACGACTACAACTGGTTGGATATACTCGATCCACTTATCGTATCTGGTTGTGAGGGCGACAGGTCCTATTACTGGGGTCTTTTGTGACTGTTGTCGACCCAACAAGCTGTACATAGCATTCTTTTCATGGACAATGCAATTATTCAACGCTAGTAGTTTACTATCGTGCTCTGATTTTGTTATTTCGTCTACACCCAATCGGCTGCAACCTCTGGTGTTATTGGTTGCGTTCACGAGCTACAGTTTCCTTGTTTCTGAAGCTTTAGATGTACCCGGTCTGATATTGGGTGTGATTCTAAAACCGCAAGCAATGAAATTCACCCAAGTGGAGTTTAGTGAAGCAACTCCGGGGCCACACATAACAAGGCTCACCTAGGATGTGGCATATCGAATTGGTTTTCGGGTTGTTTTACTTTGGCGATTGTGGGCATTGCTTTGTTTGGTACCAGCAAGTACGCTGACTGTGTATGAAACACTCACTTCGCAGCTTATATAAACACACGGATGGAATATTTATTCTCATTCAACTAAGGCGTGAAAATACTCACAATGAGATAGTAAGCACATACCAACTGAGCACGATATGGGTAACGAAGTTGCAGAAACACTTGAACAATTATCCGACCGAGTGCTCGCCTACCGTTAGCTACTAGGTATCGTCCTGAAAACGAATCACAATATTTTCCATCAAACGGCCTCATTGGTTGCAGAATCACTCGCAAAATTTTATCATTTCGATAAATGGTACCAAGTGCAGCGGACATGAACGCCTGGAGGAAGCAAACCTCTAGCTGGTTCATTCATGAATACTTTCTCACTGGGTGTATTGAGCGACGCGGCGTGTTGTCAGAAGACACTCACGAAAGCGAAACAGCACGGTCCACAAGAACGGCTGCATCTCAAGCTTTAATCAGAAAATCAGTGGGATAGCTGATTAACAGCCCGCTTTTTCAGTTATTGTTTGGTGGGCCGCAAACTCCACGCGTCTAACATTGCTAAACATGCATCTTAAATGTTCGTGACGTTCAAACTGAGCTATGATCCCATCAATTAAAGCGACGCTAATTTTCCTGGTACCAGAAAGTATCCCTGGTTAAAAAGGCCGCTTATTCTTCTGATTTTCGGTGCGCTTCCAAAAGTGGGGACCTGAGGAAATAAGTTTTTATACAACACATGCTTTGTCGTCTTCTACTCGGGGTTTCTCATCGGCCTAATTCTTGCATTCTGTAAGCTTTCTATTTCAAATGAGATTACATCGTTGTCCAATAGTATCTATTTGCCTTCGTAACTGCGTTCCTATATTGGTGAGTTGGGATTTTATTCATGATGCAACAATTCAGATACGCATGGTCATAACGATCGACATGGAATCACATGGATGATTGATCTGTGCCGTTTGCCACGTGAAAGTACGCATTGGGCGCAATCGCCACTAATCAAATTGTACCGGATAGGAGCTGGAATCTTTGACTGCATTTGGCTCGTGAGTAAGCGAGATAGATCCAACACGGATGTTGCTAATGACACACAGCAGGCCAAAATGAGACACAATCAAAGTGACCGCATTCTAGACATGTATTTGAGTTGGTAGATGTTTCTTGATTTAGTATAAAAACTTCATACTTTCGGCTAGAACGACCTGATGATAATTTGACTTGAGCTTTTGTTTTGCAAATTCAGCAGGACTTTGATAGACGAGGTTCTACTCTTGATGTAACTTGTACCTGCTATTTATACATCGAGCAACCTCGTTGCTCGACAACTTACATTAAATCTCGTTTCTAATCTCACAGATCTCTGGTCTGCGATGAATGATGTGAATACCGATAAGTCTGAGCATAGGGAGTATGATAATGGAGATACGATGCAAGCTTTAAATTTACAAGAAGAAGGCTTCTCGCTATCGGTCAATGCCGTGAACGAGAGCTTACTGAAGCGCGGTATTGCAATGCAGCGGATACGTAGAAATTCTTCCACACATTCGCTTAAGGCGGAGATGGACCTGAAAAGCCCGCAGAATATTGGTCTGATATCTTCCAAGATTTTTGATGACAATGAAGACGAAAACTTGCAAAATATTATCACAAAACACGAAATCTCCCAGCGCTTTAACAAAACCAAACAACTAAGTAAACGAAATATTGGGGCTAGACCATTTTCGAAGCCAATTCACCTTGAAAGGACTCACACTGATCAAGGTGCAAACGAGCGAATTGAAAGCGGTGACCGCAATGCCCAATACGATATAGAGCAGCAAATGCTCATATTCTGCGCATTAGTTACTCAATGGACAAGACATCAACAGATGCTAGCATTTCGGCAGTGGCAAAATCATAATGTTGCAATGCGTACGAATGTGAACATTTTGTATCCGGTTATAAGCGATCTGAAAAATGAAGCAAAGCGATTACTTTGTATCTCTGAGACGGCACGAATTCAACAAAATTTGATCAGCACTGGTTCTTCTACTCCAAACCAAACGATAGTGTACCCATACACCTTCACGTTGCGCGACCTTGATGTGTTGAATGGCTGGGCGACACAATGCCACCCGAAAACTTTTCATGAAGTAAATGAAAGCACTTTGCGTTACTTGTTACGTTTCATGCGTTTTCGGCAGTACGATGATGGCGAAGCACTTTTTCTTGAAGGTGATCGTGGCGATACATTCTACATCGTGCATCATGGTACAATAGCAGTCTTTGTCGGTATTATACGAGCAGGAAACGATCGATTGTATGCAAAACGAGAATCGCAGCTATCACATGGCACGCAGTCCGTCAACAAACAGCTTCTTAGGCAAAAAAGCAGCACGGTCAGTCGAGGTGTCCCGTATATCACTTTAGGGAAACGGGTCTTCACGTATCGAACCGGAGAGAGTTTTGGTGAGACCGCAATGTTTTCATTAGATGCGGTTCGAACTGCGTCTGCGGTGGCAGTCGGACACTGTGAAGTGTGTGAAATACCAAAAGAAATCTATTGCAAAACACTTCTCAAGTATCATAGACATATTTTTGAGCGATCACAGAAAATTAATTTTCTTCAACGGGTTTCATTATTCCGAGATTGGCCACGAGAGCGTCTGGGTCCGATAGCAGATATTTTAACACAGAGGAAGTTGAATTTTGGTGACATACTATTCACGGAACAAAAGCTTGCTCGGTTGCCTCCTAACCAAAAACCTGAGGAAGGCGGGCCACGAATAGCTCCTAACACGACATGTTGCTACTTCATTCTGTCCGGAAGCGTGAAGCTGACCAAGAGATACACAAACAGCCCGGAGATAAATCAAAATCGTATGGATATATGGCACTCACAATTTCGTTCACCCATACAAGTACAAGAGCTGCACGCAACCGATACCATTGCATTGGAAATACTATTAAACTGGTCCTTTAACTGCAAGTCAGAGCAAGGGAATGGAATGAATGAAGGAACCGATTACACCGCTGTTGCAGCATCGGCAACAGTTGAATTGTATGCCTTGGAAGAAGTTGATGCTCAGCGATTGTTTGCAAGTCCGAATTTTTTATCCATGATGGAGAAAGTCAAAGTTCAAGTTGATCAACAGAAGCAGCAACGTAAACGAAGATACGAGAGCGCTCGTCAAACTTTAGATCAGAAGCAACTGATGCAATCTGCTGAATTTGAGCGATTGAGGCTGGTCACCTCCGCTTCCTCACTTTACGCTGACAAATTACTGGCAGTGGGACTTCCTCTGAATACTCTCTCCCCGCTCAGACCTCGGTTACCCAACAAGTTCTCAGACTTCTGCGTGGACGATACGGTGAGTTCAATGTGCTCTGCTAGAAAACTGCCCTCACTTGCAAATCGAGACCTACGTAAGTTGGCTTTAGCAACGAATCAATCATCGTCATCAATGGATATTACAAAATTGGAAGAGAACACATTTATAACGATTCAGGATGGATCACACTTTGTGACGCCACCATACCTTGATAGAATCGGTCTCAGCAATTCGAACTGCGGCATTGCGTCTAAATATAAGGACATGCACTCGTTAGAGGATTCCCAAAAAAGAAGCATTCTCAAGCGGACATGTACCAGAAGCGTCATGGTACCAGGCGAAAATCAAAATGAAAACTCAATAGCGACACGGCACGTCTTTGCAAAGCCGACTACTCTCTCTCGAACTTTACAACAACGTAGAAGAAATCGTTCGAACACCAAATTTCAGCTGCCGGCCTGCGCCCAGCTTTTCTCTCAGTATGATGAGTTCGAGGCAGATTTCGGTACTCCTCGAGAAGCTGAAACAAAAACTTTCAAGGTGGATTGGGACTTTAAAGCTCAAGATTTTTCACTTCAACTTCAAACGAGTACATCCTCAACCCCGGAAACAATACTATCCTGTCGTTCTCGGTCCTACGCGTCGAATCAGTCACAACCATTCCGGATGCCTTGAACGATCCACTACTTAACTCTAGAATATATCTTATAATTCTGCTTTTTGGTAGTGAATGCTGTACACTTCAAGCAACATAATGTGCAGCAACTCAGACGAGGCAAGCCAAATTTGTAGTATTTCGGAAGAGAGTACAAGAGGGCCTGCTTGTAAAAGGAGTGATAGTAATGCTGAACCATCGCAAGAGCAGGACGAATATTCGTTTTCGCTTTGTGCTATCCAAACATTTGAATCCGAAGTGTTGATGAATATTCGAGAATGCTATGAACAAGACGGATATTGGAAACCAGGAAAAGAAGGGATTTCATTTTCCACGGATCGATGGAAGAAGTTGGAACACCAGATAGGTGGAACCGACAATGCTATCACGCTTCTTTGAGAAGGAGGCAATGCATTGTGCTTTGTACAGGCTTTTTCTTTCAATTTGTCCGATACCAATATGTTTCTTGCGGGGCGGGATAAAGCACATTTTTATGCGCTCCAGCGGTAGCAGCCTCTGCCACTAGCACAGCAGTCTTTCGACAATGCAGATTCGCCTTTCATCTGTGATTCTTGTGATGGTAGTCGAGCCATTATTCATAGCCATATCAGTATGCCACTCATTCAGACTCTAATTGTACCATTTGCACGATCCCACAATTTTTTCGATAGACAATTTTGCTTTTGTTGGGGTCACAAATGACAGCGAATGCCCTTGGAGTGAGAACATTCTGAACTTCTTCAAGTGCATGTTCGTTATGCACCATTGCATCCTTCGTGAAAAAGCTTTGTACGTATTGGAATACACGATCGCTGCACTGAACACACTTTGGGATAGAGGAAAACGTATGCTGGGCTAGCAGACGACAATATTCCTCCAGTTGGTTGCGGCGTGACTCTATGACATCTTTTCGTTTTGACCAAAAAAGATGTTTGCGCGGGAACGAGAAACCTCGCAGGGAGCGCATAAACCATCTACAACAAAAGCATTCATGTGCAACGGGATGAATTAGAGATAGCTGAAGCCAGCTATCCAGTCTCGCAAAATCCGAATATCGCCTCAAGATTGTCCATTCAAGTCGAGTACCCGTGATGTGTAGCCGCATTTTGTACCAGATTCTGTCTTGATTGACAATCTCATTTATATGCACTCTAAGAGGTGTTTTGTTGCTCTCTGAGTTGCATATGATCCTGGAAAAAGCTGCAGAGGCTGGCATGATTCGAACGCAAGCCTGAATGTGCTATTATGACACGAGCGTATAGAATGAGAATAAAAATAGCAATTGTGTTGTCTTTATTTAGTTCAGTGTTATCGCCATACGTCTTACCAGAAAGCTCTGGAAATATCGGCGAGCTAAACATGCTATCTATTGACCCCTCGGATAATTGGGACGCGGATACTCGCGTGCTTGATGCATATTGCGAAGACCCGCCTTCAAAGCTTCGAATTCTGCACCACCTTGATTGTAAACATCGACACCAGGTGGAGCCGGCTGAAACATTGGGGCTGGGGCGAAATTCGGATCAAAGTAAGGAGGCGGCCATGCTGGGTAAAAGGGGGGCGGTGGATGTGCTACAGGATGCATTGCAGCTGCTCCATACGGATAAATGGCAGGTTGATTGGTTTGATGTCCAACGCCATAGTTGTTGTTGTACCTCGGAGTATTACGATATGAAGTTACATTACGAGTTCTGGAGTGATCCTGAAAGCGATCACGAGGACGATCGCGAGTAGCATCACGAGGAGGATCACGAGGACGATCTCGAGAACGATCACGGGCGCGATCTCCTGAGCGATTTTGATAATGATCGCTTCTCGATCGGTCGTGGTTATTTGATGATTGTGATGAGCCATAACCTTTCTTCTGCTGCTTGCTTCTTGGCTCTTGAGAACCCCAGTACCCAGTGCCATTTGTCAAGTATTGATTAAATTGAGGACGGTCATTACCAAATCGCCCACCACTCTGTTGCGATCCCCGGTTTCGATCAAACGATCCAAGACGAGCATGTGTGGCATTGGTAAGGCCGCTCTCGACTCCAGCAAGATCAGTTATATTGATATTACCTCTTCCGAGACATGGGATTGAAATGCGTCGATCACTTTCCGAAACCAAAATCGGTTGCGGACGCACAGCACCTCGAAGGAGTTTGCAGATGTGAGGTAATTTCTCTGGTGCCAAATATTGGAACGAGTGGCACTGATTATTGGAAATGTCCATGAAATGCCGAGGCTTTTTTTCTGGGCTCGGCACGATGCATCCTAATGGAAAGTGTAGCGCTTCGACGTAAAACAATGCGCCCGAAAACGATACCGAGATGGTAGTATCCACTTTGACGTGAGTATTCTGATCATCTGGCAGAGAATCTTTCGTTAAACGACAGTCAGAATGGAAGAACACAATCTCTTTCCCATATCGCTGGTTTCTTTTTTTCTCCAATGCGCTCAGCTTTTCATTTTCAGGTTCCATAGCTTGGAGTAAGCGAGCTTCGTCGATAAAAGGAAGTAATACGACCCATAACCACGGCATCGGCTTGCCATTTGGATCAACAGGGATTTCAGTTGGATAAAAGTCGATGATCGGCGACTTTGGGTCACGTAGCAGCCAGCGATAAGGCTTTGGAATTGCATGGCCACTTGCGGCTGGGAACACACCCATTAATTGCTCGAAAGGACGGAAAGGCTGACCAAGATGAAACGAAATTGTGAATTTATCAATGTTCACCAGATCGGAGGCAAATGGAGCGTAATGGAAAGGATAAAACCAATTCCAGGACGCACAACCCGAATAATAATACTTCATTACCCAGCACAAACCTTCGACATAGCTTTGCAGGACTTTAGCCTTCCCCCCGCCGTGAGCAATGTCGTCAGCCTTAAACTTATCACTGTAATATCTTGCCTTCCAGCCTGGTTCACCTAAACGAACAACATCGTTCACTTCCTGGCGATGTTTGTCGAGTTGACCATCCACCATTTCTTTCACCCTTGCTTGGATCGCTTGCTCGGCACTCATTCCGCCATATTTGGCGTCGGCAATCACATTTGTTTGATCAAGCCGGCGCTTCTTCTGTATTTCAACTGCATCAGATCGCACAGAAGCAGCGCCAATTTGATCTTTTTTTTCATTCGAAAATCGGTTTTTTCGAAATCGATCAGACTCTGCCTGTTTTGCTGCTCTGCGCAGAAATACTTCATCTTCAACAGCACCAACTTGCGCTAAAATGGCATTAACGCGCGATAAATTGACTTCTCCAGCATCCGTCAAGTAGCCATTTAGCGTCGGTAATAGCTTTGCATACATCAAGATCAAGAAATCCAGAGCTCCATCGCGAATGTCCAGCGATGGTAAGTGCGGTAGGAAATCATTACCCACGAAGAAGCATAGGAATACAAAATCATCCACAACTCTCTCGAAATCATACGGAAATGGGAGTGTTTGCGCTAACGGTAGAAATTCAAATTCGAGATACTCTCTTAAAGTGGCAATATGAAGAAATTGCAACGGTGTTTGATCTGTAGGAATAACGTCGGCATCATGTTCTCCATGTTCACCTCGCTTTTTCTTTCTCATATCCTGTGTTCCATTCGCATCGAGGATTGTTTGCTGGTTGGATTTTTCCTTTTCGTACTTTTGCTTGCCAAATAAGACTTCTTCCCTTAAGATTGAAAAGTTGACCTCGTGAGTTGCTAATCCCAGCATAATGAGATCTGCATCCAGTCCGTGAAGCACATGATGCTGATTGGGATCATAACCCGGTTGACTGCGCTGAAGCCGAATGAATGACATCAACTTGTGCTCTCCTTCACCTGGCACACTTGCGTCACTAAAAATCACTTTAATCGACTTCCACGCTTCATTTTGATTGATCCTCTCTCTGATATAAAATCGAAGATATTTTGATAGCTTGGACATAAACTTTGTACCTGGAGTGATGACATTTGAGTCCCAATTTTTGGATTGATCTTGCTCTTGTACCTGATGTCCCATTGCTTTCATGTACTCTATCGCTTCTTTCTCAATTTCACCACGTTCTTCAGCTTCTTTGGCAGAACGAAATCGACGCGCACGCTGTTGATTCATTTTAGCTCGTGGCGCCACACCATCAATTGCAAGATATAACACCCTTCGTGGACGTACGGCTGCCACTAGACGATCCACGTACTCCATAACGCGTTGATACATTTCTTCTTCCGTCTTGGGCTGTTCTCCGTTCTCAGGATGCGCACATGGATGGATCAAACCATTCATATCGATGTACAAATTAGCAACTTCTAACTCGTTCGGGTTTGGACCTGTGATATTCAAAAGCTCGTAGTGACGCTTTCCTTCGATCATCACTGCATTCTGCTCCTTGCAATCCACGACACATTTGGGGTATTTCGCCAATACCCATCGGTAAAACGCAGGAACGCCCATGAGGTTCTCCTGCCAATGTATGGAATGAATGAGACGGTTACGTGAATGGTCCGGTTTCTAACCGTGCTCGTCATTTTACGGACAAGCGCACATTTCGACCAAAGCCTCGATTTCGCTGGAATGCATTGTGCAAATGGATAATAATGCCCAGGAAACGTCGAAAAGCTTACATTCTGATGAAGTCGGAGTCGGTGAAACTATATGTGTAGTTTTGTGCAAGAAGAGTGGAGAGAATTCGTTTGGGATGGGCTTAGGCCGAAAAATTATCAGTGATACAGAAAAGCCTTCGTCAAATGCGTGTCAGATATACGTCTCGCATGTCGTTAGAAACTCTCCAGCGTATCGAGAGAACGTGCAAGAAGGTTGAGAGCTAATTATTGAAGTAATCTTTGACTTCTTTGAGACACTTTGCCTTTTTTGAAGGCTGGCGCATTGAGCAAGTAGAGGGGAGGAGTATTGAAGGATATGACGTGCAATCGTTAGCTTCTTTGATGAGAAAAAGTTATACGGTAAGCATTTCAGCACAAGGCGTAGGAATGTATTGATGAAGCTGAGTCTTTAGATCAAAGTAGATTTTGCAATGTCTCAAGAAGAGCAGCCCGATGAAAATCAAGATAAAACACAGGCACATATGCTATTGCTGGAACGGCATCGAGCTTCAAGACCGGAGAACTGTTCCTTGGGTTTTGGACGAGCCTCTCTCAGCAAACAACATCGTCGACGTGTACCATCTGATCTTGTTGATATCTCAACTGACTTGGAGGATGAAACAAAAATAAAAGCAGCCAGTGAAGGACATCATACTGATGCACTCCTGCATGATAGTAGTGCTCGTACCGGAAAAAATGGAATCGAGAAAAAAAGAAAAAATGACGCAGTTGCTTGTCAAAGCAAAGCATGCCGTCCCAATAAGCAGACGAAAATGACCGTATGGGCGACACGCTCCAACTTCAGCAAGGCTCAGCTGTTTAAGGATGTTAATAACGGGACGTCACCACATGTGAAAGCAATGGATGCACCAATCTGTCATCCTCAGCATCTAACCAGCTCAACCAAGATTGTATCTGAATGTCCCGGGAAATCTGTGGAGGTGCTATCCCGGAGCACTTTCAATGCCGTTGATTTATTTACACCCTCCAACAATGGTACATTGTGAAAATTTATTTGCAAAGTCCTTCACTCATTTGTTTGTCAGCATCCGGATCCAACGATGTGCACTTTGAGCTTCCGAGCCAAAAGCCCACAGGAGAATCGAATCGCCAGCGACACAGCCTAACTACTAGACGACTTATTGACATGGGCTTTGAGAAAGTGGAGGCGGAGGCGAGTGTCGCCGCTTGTGGCGATGATCTTGAAAAATGTATGGCTTGGATTGCTGCGCAGCTGGAAGAAAAGCAATTCATATCGGACCTGAACCAAGCATCCATTCAATCAGAGCTTAGCAAACAAAAAGAAGCAGTATCACTGAAGCAAAAAGAGAAAGAATTGTTGAAGAAAGCGCAAGTGTTCACCTCACTATTCCCAAATGTGCGTCGTCCTATCGTACTCCACCCAAACACGTTCGATCATCTCATGATTATGTAGTCCTTTATTTTGAGCGACAGAGAACCCAATATTTTCAAGGAAGTCATTGATGAACAAATCGGCAAAACAGACAGCGAGTGTCTTCTTCGTACGACGTTGACACGGCTGCTAAATCTGGAAGCCCAAGCTATCAAATGGTACAAAGTCGCCGCACGTTGCTACCTTCTAAAGATCGCTGACACTTTGGAACAAATTTATCTCGGTTCGTTGCAGATAAGTTGAACATAAGCAACTAGATGCTGATCTTGCTTGTGTGAATGTAGCTGAGAAGCACAACGTCTTCGAGTGTTGCGCGGAAGTTACTTCACCATCCTCTTGCACATTTCTGAAGTCGATACAAATCGAGGTTGAGCTGCTTCAAGATCATTTGTTTAATATGCCAAAGATTCATGGTGGGGTCCCCATAGCTTTTCTAGAAGCAGACGAATCGACTAAATTTAATCTTGAGGAGGATGGGTTTGAAGTTGTCGATGAGTAAAGTAGACCCATCCAGAGCAGATCAACAAATTCGCTCGTGCATCGCAACCGCTTGGACAAACTACTCGGAGCGCATATTTATGGTACACCCCTGCCGGGATATAAAGCTTTGTCAAAATGGGTATAGCGGTTTTGATTCCAACAATGCAGTAGCCCCAGCCTGTGACGAAATTCCACCGCTAACAACACCAAATAATCGTGAATTTTCGATTTCAATTGATAGCTTAATAAACATATAACAAGCAGTACAATAGAATATTTGATTCCATATCATCTACCCCATTGTGAACGTTGGCGTTTAAGTTCAGATGAAACGTCCATTATCAGAATGGCTGATAATGACGATTCGGATTACGATAAGCTGAGGGACCCAACTTATGAGGAGCTTTACACAGGACCACGAAGAGAAAAGCTCCCATTGGATATACAGAATATGGAGCAAGAAGAAACTGCTTGCAATTTCTGCGGTGTGAGCTACTTTGTTTTCGCTGAAGTGCATGAGCTGCAAGATAAGATCAAGCTGTACACCAAAGCACTTCGTGTAGGTGATAAACTTTGTCTGAATACTCGGTGGGATTGACTTTAAATCTGGGTAGTGTTTGTCAGAGAATGCTCGAAGTGCTCATGTAGAAAATGTGCATCTACGAAATAAAGTAGAGTTATTTAAGACGGATACTCTTCATCAGATGATAGATTTGAAGACTCAATTTGTTGCAGTCGGCCAAGAATATGAGCGTTTGAGCGGTAGATATGAGGCTGATCAAAAGAGAATATCCGTGTTATTGCACGCAACTGAGCACAATTCCAACGAGCAATCGCTAATGCAGAAAAATTGGCAAGAAACCTTACTCATGAAAGAAAAAGCGTTTCTTGAAGAACTCACATCTTCAAATCATGCTTTCGAGATTTTCCGGCACAAAGCACATGAGCAGCAGAAACGGGCAAGTTTGGAGATTGAAAGAATGCTTTTAAACCGGGAAGATTTGACCGCACGAGTCAACGAGCTGCAAAGCTACCGCGTGTATGCGGAAGAGAAGATGGCATCTGAACGAGAAGTCAAAGAGCAACTCATCGACAAAAGTTTGACTGAAAATGGGGCTGCTTCAAAGTTGAAGGCCACAGTGGAGGAATTGATGCAAGAACGTACACTACTTTCAGGGTGTCATGAATCCTACTGCAGAACGGTTGGAGAATTGAAAAACACGATCAATATGCAGCAGGAAGAGATGAGGACTCGAGAAATTCTACAATGTAGTCAGCTAGAGGAAGAGCATACAAGGTACCAAAATAAGCTTCAGGCTACTGGAATTCGATATCGTCAAGCGCTCAGTGATGTAAATCAGCAAGAGAATTTGCTACTTCAACGATTTGCTGTCGTAGAAGACTCAAAGAAAAAGCTATCCGAAACTTTGCAATTCCTTCGTTCCACACACGCATCTGATCTTCAAGTCGTGGAAGATGACCACTCGCATGAAATCAATGCCTTGAAGATTACACATGAACACATTGTTAGCGGTCTATTGAATGTACAAGATGAACTCAAACACGAACTTGAAGAGAAAATCAAGGCGCAGACGGCTCTTTCGAGAAAGGTAAACGAGCTTCTTCTGAACAAATCTTTGATTTAACCCGCGAAATGGTCAGCTGGTGGATCACGAGACCCAAGCTACCGAATGGATTGCGCAGATGACGGAATTATCAAATGAGATGCACGTAGGTGGTGCGTCGCAGGGTAAAGAATGTCACTAACACGTGCGCAATAGAATATCGAGAATACGCGCGCCATACTTGAAGAGGAGGTTGAGTTACAAAAGGAGCAGTTTGAGCAAAAACAGGTATATTCGATCAATTCTCTCTATCTTCAATTTTGTGACGACAACTGGTAGCAAGGGTTACTGGAAAGACTAGCTCGAGTAGAAGCCGAGAAAGAAGAGTTGGTTTTATCACAGCAACAATTACAAATGAAAATTGCGACGTTGAAATACAGAAGCAAGGATCTGAGGCAGCAGTTACGGCTATCATCCGAGAAGATGCAAGAGCAGGAAGAGAAACTGATGCAACTAAAGCTTTTATCTTCGCAACAAACTGTTCAATCTATTCCTTCTTCAAATCAACGCGAGGACCACGAACCTCAAGTTGCAAAATTGAACCGAGAAATACAAGACAAGGAGACAGTGAGTACTTTCCAGTGACTTTGTCGGTTTGGTGTCTCATGCTTGTATGAAAGGAAATCGTCGTTTTGCAGAGAACAGTGTATCGGGAATGCCTTGAACGAACTTCACTACTTGAGCGCATGCGTGCAGCTAATATTCTCCCAGAAATTCCCGGGTCAATTCCAGAATCCATCGATTTTTCTTCTTCCAGCAAGGATACACTCTTGAAATGCAATAAAGAAGATAGTACAATACAGCAAGATGTAGATGAGTTGAATTCACAAGCTCCGAAGGCTTCACTTTATGAGAAGCTTCGTCAGGCCAGCCTGCGCAAATCCAAGCCAAGACGGTCCTAAGAGATGCAAGTACTCATTTAGAATGTAATTTACTCTGCAGCTTGAACTTCTTCCGTTGTATTCCGTCGTTGCTTTGCTAGTGCCAATTGTAGTGCGTTATGAATCAAGCGGCAGTCATTCGTATAGGGAAAAGAGTAATCGACGAATGAGCCTATCATTATATGCAGAAAATTGCGTAAAGATTATGACTTTCTGATAAGATTCGCTCAAACCGAGGACGCCGAGTATCGCAAAAGGCTTGTAAGACTTCATTCGAATACTGATTGGAATTCCAATAAGTACGCCGGTCACGCAGCCCTTAGGAATACATGAATGGGTTTTACCATTACGACAGTGGGAACGCATACCATGATTTGTCGATTGATCATGCAAGACGTGAGCATTTTTCTAAGTTCCTGAACATCTTCGGTGTCTTCGGCAGATTGAGCATCAGGTCGCGAAAAAAACATCGGAATTTGAGTTGGTGTGATTTGATACTGGAGCCGCGTACTTAACGACAAATTGACTGCGTGGCTGCAACGTGATGATCGTTATGCTCACACTCGATCTGCCCACAGGTTAAGTGTTCGAACCTTGTAGAGATTGCGATTGTCGCGCATAAATCAAAGCCTAGCGTCAAGACCCAACAATGCGCTTGTAGTTGGCTCTTTGTCAGTCGTGTCATTCGTATATAGTGTAGCTTTTGCAGCATTTGAGCTTCTAGTAAGCAATATGAAAACAGAGCGATCGAGTCACCAAAATCAAAGCTAATATGCATTCCATATTCCCACAAAGCTGGTTTCAATACAGATTTACATGTGCACTGAATGCAGAAAAATTATATTCGCCAATCTATACGGCATATTCTCCTATGTTGAGCATTAGACCGCGTCAAATTCATACTAGATTGAGTCAGGATTGTATTGAAGCCTTAAATGCTTATATCAGGGCTCGTAATGCGAAGAGATCCCTGTGCACTTCATTCATTCGAGACACATTAGCATAATCGCACTTATCTGATGTTATCGTTAACAAATTCGACGCCTAAACTTGGTGCTGGAATGGAAGCGAACCCTGAAATTTCTCATACAAACGAGTCAGATAGACACCAGCACGAATGTTCTTCTACAAAATATTATTCACCATTGCCACCTTGCCCTGATGATCCTCCTGCTCCTCCTCCGCCTTCCTGTACACCTCCAAAATACCATTCCTGTGCATTGGATGATGAAGACTTGAGTCACATTAATGGACATTCCAGCGAATTCGGCACTTCTAGAGAAGCAGAGAATTGTCAAAATGAAGACCTGTACCATGATCGTGTTGATGAGCCTTCGAACTCACTCCCACCCCCTCCATCTCCCATGCAAACAGTTTGCTCACCAGTCGTGCCTCCACCTCCTCCATTTCCTCCTTCTCCAAGCAGCGGCATTGAGGACGATGAAGCAGATAGGAATAGCATGTATCAAGGCGTCCGAAATCATACAAAAGTCAATGGGACGCAGCTTTCAGACAGCGAAGCGAAGTCAATTTTGATAAAGTCACCACTGAATACTGTTGCATTAATGAGGCGAGAGGCAAGTTTACGGGGAGTTTTAGGAGTCAATGAAAATCAGGTGGAACAACCAACAGAGAAACAACGCTGGTACATGGGAGACATTGATGATTACACAATTATTGACAAGGTTGGCTCGGGCACATATGGGTACGTCGTGATAATCTCGTTATGCTGCGAAATGTGTTCGAATTTCTTTTGTATGCAGAGAAGTATTCAAATGTCAGCACAAAGTGACGAAACAGATTGCTGCCCTCAAAAAGCTTCGACCAGATGTTGAGAAGAATGGCGTAAGACTGGTTTTTCATGAATAATCGAGTGCATATTTACGGCTTGAATACGTGTCTAGTTCCCTATCACCTCGATTCGAGAAATGAAGATACTCAAATTTCTCAAGCATCCTAATATCGTCAAAATAAATGAGATTGTCTCAACAAAAGGTCTGTGTGTGTCTACTACCTCAGCATTTTGTGCATTTGACTCACTTGTCAATACGTAATGTAGCACTTCCAAAAGAAAAAAAGCGACCTCCGCTTTATTTTGCTTTCGAGTACATGGAACACGATCTGTCGGGGCTTTTGAATCATCCGCGCGTGAAATTCAGCCGAACACAAACGCAATGCTATATGCGGCAACTGCTCTGTGGAATTGCTTTCATGCATCACAACAAGATTGTTCATCGCGATATCAAAGCTTCGAATTTGCTACTTAATAATCAAGGAGTGCTGAAGATTGGCGATTTTGGCCTCTCAAGATTTTGGAATGAAGTGAATGCAAATGCTGGACGGTATACGAACAAAGTTGTCACGCTATGGTATCGACCGCCAGAACTCTTGCTCGGAACAACTTCGTACGATTATTCGGTCGACATGTGGTCCATCGGATGCATTTTTGCAGAACTGTTGACGGGACGTGCTATCTTGCAAGGAAAGACAGAAATTGATCAGGTATCGCGCTTTTTTATCGACAAAACTCGTTTTCCTGAGTCTCTTCGACCAGTTGAAAGCTATTTTCGAATTGTGTGGCACTCCAACAGATCTGACATGGCCGAATTATCATGAGCTCCCAGGCTCAAAGACTTTTTACTTTGACGTGAAAAATGTGTCTTCACTGAGAGAGAGATTTAGCAAGTGAGTGCCTATTCGATACTTTACATCTAGTGAATCTTGATCGTTGCGGGTAGCTTTCCCCAGCATGCTGTGGATTTACTAGAAAAAATGCTCACACTCGATCCATCCAAGCGCATCACCGCAATGGAAGCACTAGATCATGACTATTTCTGGCGGGTATTGACATGCAAACCAAGAGAGTACGCTCGGTTGCATCTAGCATTCTGATCATTTGATTAACTTTCTGTTGACAGCTTGCCTAAATTTTGCGTGGCATCCACGCATGAGTATCAATCGAAGAAGCGGCATCATGCCGAAATGGCCGCAGCTGCAGCTGTGTCGAAATCGAATGGACAATCTCGGGATTCGTATCATCATGTGAGAGGACGAGGTGAAGGTGCACGGAGCCGTCAATTCGCACATGGAGATCGAAGTCGACACTCACGTGAGCGCAATATTGACGATAATTCTCAGCAAAATAGGGAACATAGCCGTAATTCATATCGAGACTGGGATAGAAGTCATGGCAGCCATGATTCAGCTCGCGATAATGTACGAAAAAATCCCGGAGATGCACAATTTCCGTTCACAAAACGACATCATTCGCATTTCGATGGTCGCTGATCACCCGCACAAATTGCATCCTGAAATAGTGTTGGAAACATCGTTTGATTGTGACCCACCACTTCCAGTCCTTTTAAGACCTCTATTTTATACAGCTTTTTATTTGAAACTTTTGAGAGCGCCAACTTTTTTGTTTTCTTGAAAGGAATTGTCAGTAAAATACTGACTGCCGCAAAAGATATCAGCCTTGCAAGAGTATATCCTGGCATATTCCCAGATGGTGGCAAATGACGGAAATGCTGCTTTGAGCTTGTTCGGTCTAGAAACACGCGCAGAAGACGATCGTCTTTTGTCGCAGTCGAACAAGGTTTCAGAGAGTCGAAAGCGATATGAAAAAGCGTTAGAAAAGGGATTGCAAAGTGCCAAAGCGCAAGTGGATCAATTCTACCAGGAAGATAACAACTTTCCAGATTTATATGAGCGATTACTGAATCAGACTGAAGCGCAGAATTATTTTTTTGAGCCGTATGTCACTCAGTGGCGGCCTCAAGTTGTCAAAAGGGGGAGTCTGGTTACCTATCCATCGGTAGTGGCATCCTCGATCGAAGAAACCAAGACTTTGACGCTTTCAGGACTTTTAGAAGAAATTAGTCATGCATGGACATCTGTGGACAACCGATTATTCGTTTGGAATTACAGAAATCTAAAACAATTTGCTGCTTTGGAGTTTGATCAAGCTATAGTGGCTGTAAGCTTATGCGAGTCGCCTGCATCTGGTATCTTCACTGATAAAGTTCAGCATCTTCTGGTAGTCGCTACCATCGTTGATATATCTTTGGTGGCAGTATTGTTCGACCCATTTGTGTCGCCAGGATCTTTCATTGGTAGTACAAACCTCGCTTTGAAGTTGCAAAGGACTAAACTTGGTGTCAGTACCGATAATTGCGTCGTCCGCAGTATTGCGTGCACGCAGCAGGGTAGAATATTCTTTGGAGGTTCGGACGGTACACTATACGAGCTCTGCTATAGTCCTGAAGCAATAAGCACTCCAGTTGCTGGTCTATTACCATCCTTCTTTTCGAGCTCTGGTACATCTCCTCGCTGCTCAAAAGTCGCCCATACGACAAATTACACCAATTTTTTACCGTCATTTCTTGTGGGGTTTGCTGGCTCACTTGACAAGATTCATCAAATAGCACTCGATAGTGAGCGTAATATTTTGTATGTGCTTCACGATCAAGCCCATGTCGAAGTATTCGACCTTGGATATGATGCGAAGGAATTAAAACTGGTTTGCAGCTTAAATCTTCTGTCTGCAGGTAGAAAGTATGCTCGAGAGCATCGAAGGACCCGTGTATCATGTCCAGACGAAAAATTATTTCAGAAGACTTCGACCGGAGAAGACACAACCACTGAACCAGTGAAATTTATCTACATTTGCCCCGTACCACGGAATGAATCTTCGTTCATTACACTGCTGGCAGTCACATCCAATGGTTTACGATTCTACCTAACAGTATACTCGAAATCTACTTACAGCACCAGCACACTCGGATCCAGAGTCGAGAACGATAAAGCCGGTAGTCTTCAACACAAGCGGCCGACAAGACTGGAGCTAATCTATATCCGCCTGCCTCCACCGGCAGTGGATATTAATGACTCTCCGCCATACCACACCAAAGAAGGCATGCAACCTGGATTTGTACCGGGCAAGTCACCTTCACAGGTTCATTCAGCGTATTATCGTGATGGCGTTTTCTTATTGGCAAATGGTGGAAAAGACAAGCAGGATCAATTCATCGGCATAGCCTACGATGCAATCGCAACGACGCTTAAATCAATTTATAAACCAACCGTGCGCGAGTCTGTATCACTAGATAATACGCTGGGAAAAGTTATCGATATAAAAGGCCTCAGCGTGAACCGGAAGAAGATCTCGTCCACGTCAAGTGCAATTGACCCGAAACATGTGACTACTGCCGGATCAAAGAGGTCTTTCGACACCATGTCCACGGCTGGAAGTATCACGAGCGGAAGTAACGCCATCATTGGGGAAATGACATCTCAATTTTCAGAACCCCCTCGACACTTTCTTACGTTGACAAACGCCGGAATCCAACTTTACAGAAAAATTCGACCATTAGATCAACTGCAGCGTGTGCTGTTAATTTCGAGAGGAAGTGAGTTAAAACGAGTGCTTGCTCCGTTTGTTCGTTGTTTCGGGGAAACAGAGGTCTGTTCGATGCTCTTGGCAATTGCATGTGGAGTCCAGAGTGATGCGATTAAAGCCTACTCATCTGTATCATCCGAAATGGTGCCAGCACCAGCCAATGGAGTGAAATGTGATGAGTACTTGCATTCCGCAGCTATACAAGGAATATTTGATTGTGGTTTAGGACTGACAAAGGTACGTAAAGCCAGTACTGCGAGGAAAGACTCAGCGAGCGCAAACGATCATTCATCAATTATTGCGCCCTCGACTCGAGTCATTCTCAAATCGGAATCGGAGATGTCATACTATCACGATGCACTTATTCTGTTTTTGAGCCGAGTTATGCGTCCGTTGTGGAAAAACACGATTGTGAAGTTGTCGACAGATAGCTCAAAAAACACATGTCAAATGGTCTATGATTTCGACAAACTTTGCGACATTAGAGAAGTATTATTTCAGCTACGACAGCTGATGGAGAATACAGGGCCGTTCTCGGTAGCAGTTGGTTCGGGAGCTGCAAGCTTGGAAGCATCTGCTGCCCAAAAATCATTGGAAAATGATGCACCTGGCAGTGAAGCGGGTGAAACTGATACATCTCGGGTGAGCCAGCTGAGTGAGCGGTTTTCAAAAACGCGATCAGAAGAGCAATTGAAGCAGGAGAAACGGTTCAGAATGGAGCAGCAGTCGCTGTATTTTCAGTATCGTTTTGTGTGTCGCAGCATTGAAGTTATCTCGCTTTTGGATGTGCTGGACAAACACAAGTCACCTCCGAGCGAGAACCTTATGGCATTTGGATTCGGCGATCTTGTGGCAAGCACAGAGGGGGTCGAGGTCGCTAGGGCTGCTATTAGAAAGTTAATGCAGTCGACTGAAAATGAGCAAAATGCACAGCTGATACAGCAACTCAGAACGCAATGTCCATCCTTTTTTTTCGTACCGGATCTGTGGCACTATCAGGGATACAAGAGTCTATCGTCAGCTAAACTCAGTACAGCACCGAGCGCTCAGCGGAAGTATTTACAGGAAGCGCTCTCTCAATTTCTCAAAGCGTGCCATATGTGGAATAGTGAAGATGGTATTGAGGTGCTGCGAAATATTTGTGAAGATTTTATCGCGTTGCACTTTTATGAAGGCGTTGTCAAGCTGTCGCTGGCGTGCGCCAGAAACTTTGGTGCCGAGACGAAAGCTAACAATCCTCCAACCCACTCGTCTTTTGTTGTTACAACGGGAGTATCCGCTCGGGAAGAGATGAGCATGTTGAAACACAACTGTTTCGGGCCTATTCTTTTGGCTCTACAGAAGTTGCTACCAAGCATATCAAGTTCTGTACCCGATCCGGCAACTTCGCACAAACAATGGTATAGCAAGAAGAAGCCCAAGAATCAAACAACAATGAATGACCTAGTTTGCCTAGACGAAGAAACACGCCGAAAATATGTTGTGGAGATACTACACTCGGCTCTAGCGTCAGAGGACGAAGATTTACATATACTATTGTATTCCTGGCTGAAGGAGCATGGACATACACGCATTCTCCTGTCGATTCGAAGCGCGTTTATCGAGCCATTTTTACAATCCCAAAACCGAGACTTGCTCATCCAACTGTACATGGAACAACAGAAATACTTACTCGCTGCAAATGTTTGGTGGGAACTTGCCCGCGAGGACCACACTGAAGACAGTATAGATGTCGATAGCGATATGAACAACGGTTTTGAGCAAGTCGATGGATTTAGAGATAAAGAGCTCACGATTGTCAACCACGCACTGCTAGAGCGTAACCCCGACATCACGAAGAGGCAGTATTATGTTTCCAAGACTCTAGCATGTTTAAAGAACTTGGAGCAAAGCGAGCTAAATGAAGATGCAAACTCGGCGAATGCTACTCGCGAAGTATTGGATATCATGGATGTGTTGAATCTGCAAGCTCGAATATTCACATCCTTGAGCCAATCTTTGACGGAGCTTGAAGCGGATGTCGGCTCTTCTGCGCATGAAGACTCCGCTTTTAATGAGGAATTGTCTCGGCGGCGTGATGATTTGACCTTGCTCAAATACAAAATGCTCAACCCATCAACATTATACAATCAGTTCGCTGTCAAGTACTCAATGTGGGCTGAATGCTTGCATATCATTCGTGTGTGCCGTTCAGATGAGTCCGACACTGTGGCAGCACTGTGGAGAAAGATTATCTTCGATGTGATTCCAAGGTCCTCCACTGATAGTCACTTTAATGACTGGTTGGCAAAAATGCGTCAGGAATCACGATTAATGGAAATATCGGCTGATGCTTCGACCTCATTTGAAAGTGGTGTGTGGATCGGTCAGGTTCAATGTATCGTTCAAAGGCTAGGAAGAATACTTCTCACAGATGACCGAACAGCTGTCGGGGAAGCTGGGTACACTCATACAACCCACGAGATTGATGGATTCTCAGTGTTCCCGGTCACATTCCTTCTACGAGAATTGGAGACTTTATCATTATGGTACAGCAGAGCAACTCAATTATCCGTTTCTGTCGCAACAACTACATTAGATGTCGACGCGTTTAACTGGGTAGTGAGGCTCTTTGCGGATATTGGTCTTCCGTATCAAATTATTCTAGGAAACTATGAAGAACTATATCGAGAGCAGGGAAATTTCTCTTGGGGTATACATCTAATGCGATCTATAAAAGCCGCTATCAATATGTGGAGAAAGAATTCCATCGCTTCAGGAGACAGAGACGAAGAATTGTCCAATTTTGCGACCTGTGTTCCTCACCTTGTGGAGCTTTGCGACGATATTCTTACTGATTTGCAAGCAGTTCCATCAGGTACTTCCATTCGCACAATGCTTTGATGACACTCACTCTTCTATTCTAGATGCTGACTGCGAAGATGTTTTTGTACTTTTGGATGATTATCGCGATTTAAAACGCCAGTTGATCAACTTTCGCAGCTTCTCATGAGAAGCCATTAGATCATGCAGTATATCTGTCCGAGTAGCTCACAACCCCACAAAACCAGTGGAATTTACTCAACCTAGAACTTCTGCAATGCGAGTCGAAGATGAATAAGACCAACGGTTTTGTCTGTTCTTTCGCGCGTTCTTAATAACTTCCTGATCGCGACATTTTTCGACATTTTCTGAAGCATCTTTCGCAGCGGTTCATGTGCAGATTCATTCATGCTACTATGGGGATAGAGTGGAACATTGTGATTCTTCGGACACGATGGATGCATGTCACATCGTTTTCTCTCATCGGTCATTAACAACACTTGGTGCCACGAGTCGATTGCTGAAGACTGTCCATTACTTTCCACATGACTGCCATCACTCTTTGCCTCGATAAGCACCTGTAAAAGGTCTGGTTCAACAATAAAGCCTCCCAAACTTCGGCTTGAATGAAATCGTTTGCGATCATATAATTCCACCTTCAACGCTGATAATCCATCCCAAGACAACAACAACTTTTGATTCCAACGTGGCTTCGAATCGTTTTTGATGGTATTACTCGTAATCATCTGCTCCCCCAGGCGTAATGTTACATACAAATCAGATCTATCGTTTTTGTGGTACTTTGATACATCGACGCCTTCGATCAGCTCGATGATAAGCACACCAATATATTCGACCATGCCGCACGTCGAAGATGACTTTCTCGGCGCGGTTGAGCAATTTTGGAGTACCTGGAGCGTTTGTTCGGAAGTAAGCGCAAACGTATGCCCTGAAATACAATTCGTTTGTTGAGGTAACGTATCGATACCCTGCTGATTTGGTTCTATAACGCCAGCTCCTAGGCAGAAAAGTTGCTTCTCGTACTTTGCTCGAATGAATGCCTCACGTTCCCCCCAAGATGAGTCAAACTGCGGTTTCAATTGCTGTGAAGGCAATCCATTCTCGAACTTCTCGTTCGATTTCTTGTTACCCATCAGGTCCAAGCATTCCAGCTGCGCAGGCTGCCAAACAAAGAGGTTAGATCCGTCCTCCACTTTGCACACTCAGAAACTTACCGTCCAATTATCTAGCGTACAGCTTATCACGAAAGAGATATGGACGCCTAAAGAGCGATGTACCCCAGCGCATTTTGTGCATATTGTGCAACCATGAGAAATGGATGCCCACCTATGACTCAAAATCGGTAAATTATATCACAAAACGGACGAGGAAATCTCACTTTGGTGAATGCGCATTACAGTCAGCGCAAAGTGTGTTTTCAATGCGAGAAAGAATTTCCTTTAATTTTTCTTGAGTTTCCATTCTCGTCGGTTCCTCGTTAACATTGCGCGTGCAAAGCTCATCTACACGGGCCCAGTCTGTTTTGAGAGCCATCCCTGAAAGATGTTTGAAAAGCTCGATTCAATTGAAACCCCAAAATCTGTGGACAGTTTGCCATCTCTACTTGTTTATTTTCATCGAGGTATAATTATCCCATCGACATACAATGCAACGGCGGGCACAGCGAGATGCGACAGAAATTCACATCGTAGTGACCTACGAGCTTGTCCGACCATTCGAACATCAAAACTAAATGCTCCGAAAACTCGAGTCACCGAGAAGATCGTCTCGAAGAAGACATGACGTATCTGAAGTCAGATTAACAGCTTCCAGTAGGTAAAACCGAATGTTTCCAACTTGTGTCCCTGTGTGCCAAGGTGCAAATACTGAAGTCAGGAGATGCGAAATGAATTGGGTGAAAATGAAGAGAGCTCATTGATGAGTCGGGAAAGAGTGAGGGCACCGACACAGGGACTATCGCGCCGAGGTAAACGTTGTGAGATCAAATAGATGACCGCGAATTCATAAAGAATATCAGAGACGGAGAGAAGATTAGAGGATCGGCCTTTGCAATCGACCCGTTCTCGGCGCCAAACGCAAGAGCCAAAACACAGGAATCTCGAACGGCAAGTTAGTCATGACCACAACGTGGAGGATACTAACTGACGCTGATCTTCACAGAGTTGGAATCGTTGATGTCGTTGATGGACCTTTGCATGAAGATCAGTTTGTCAGGCACCCGACTTTAGAACACGAAAACAAAACTCAGTCCGAGGCACCATCAGTGCTCTATACACATCGACCAATTGAGACAATAATGGGTACAGAGTATCCGAACATGGAATCTAGTAGCTCCGGCGTCGTCGAAGATACGAAGAATTACATGGAAACTGCGCTCGTGCATTCTAGTATGCCATTACTAGCCGAAAAACTGTCTGATCGCAAATCACAATCATCAGAAGAAACCTCACATCAAGGCGAAAAATCGATCGGAGATGTCTCCTCACTGCCGATAGAAAGTGGAGCAAGTATTCCTTCCTATAAACGAACACTATTAGCGCAGAAAATCATGCAGCATGCACAGAAGGGAAGTCGTCCAACAAAGCAGTCTGAGGTTCATATTATCGGTGAAGTCGTAAGCGGCCGCGACTTTGGGCCGGGTTGTTTTGCCTGTAAATGGAGCATCGATCATGGGGAAGGCTGGACACATTTGGAAGGAAGTCAGCTCGATCAGACGCAGATCGACTGCCTTTCCTCCAGTCAGGCCTCAATCATCTGGGCACATCCAATTGATCTACACTTTACCACGACAACCATGAAGGGATGGCCGCGAATACTGCTGCAGACTTGGCGGATAGATGCATTATCAAAGGCAAACGTAGTTGGGTACGGATTTATCCATGTGCCTATGGCTCCAGGTAGTCACACATTGGAGGTGTCAATGTGGAGGCCGATGGGCTCATATAAGACCGAATTAGTAGCGGCTTGTTTTGGACACACGACAGAGCTGGATTCAGACGAAATTCTCTATAATAATGCATGGACAGAGCGATCTCGACTACGGACAATTGCCACGGGAAAGGTGAAGCTTCGCCTCGACGTGATCTTGCGCAACTTTGATCTTTGCGAAATGCTATTATAAGCATCATTGCAAACTACACTACAACTCCTAAATAGTTGGATACTCACGTCCGGATGAGATAGGTCGAAGGATACACTCAATTTGGTCAATTGCGGACCGAAGCTTTTGTTCAAATCCAGAATCCGTGCACTCAATCATCTCATTCGGATAGTCGTAGAGAGCTTCGATACCACATGGAGTTCGAATATGGATTTGATTTGTTTCAAAATTGAGAGTGACATCGCCATATTGATCTTTCAGGAGTCGAAATATCACCAACAGATTCAACGCATGCTCGTCAGCTTCCTCCAGCTTTCCAGCGGCAGCTCGGAGATCTTCAGACAAATGAGCAGTGTTCACTTGATCAGCATCAACAACGCTTTCAGAAGTCGTCACTGGCTCAGTTTTTGAGAGGTCTTCTTTCTTATCTTCATTGGCGATTTCGATGGCAGACTCTGTCGATTTCGGCGTCAGGCTGTGATCATGAGCGCAAGCGGCGATAGGATGCTGGCTTATCTTGAAGCTTGCTGGACTCGCTTGAGCTTGCATGGTCAATGCGACCACAGAATCTGCAATCATGTCAGCGATTGGTTCGGTGCTCCATTCTAATAGAATCTTTTCCGGTGGGAAATGTGTAAGCACCACTTTCTTGTCAATGATAAGACGACTTTGCTCCGAATTTTCATTTTCTTTGACCACGTCTTCATACATTTTCCTTATAAAGGTTTCAAGAACATGAAATGATTGCTGAACGAATGGAATATGCTGCCGTTGCGTGATTTTCCCAGACACAAGTTTTGTATACAAAGGTAAATCTTCTTCTTCCATCAAGTGAATGAAAGAGTCATGCTCGACCAAGAGTCCTGAAATGACTTTCCCTTGTTGTGGTTGCTCACTGGCAATTTTTCCAATCGCTTTTGCGATTTTCTCACCTTTAAATTCCAGCACGATTTCCTGCATGTTTGCTGGCGTGAAGATATTTGGACGATATGTTTTTGGATCATGAAACTTTTTGTTCAAAGCTGATTTTAATCGCATCATTTCGTTCTTCTCTCCGTGAACGAGAACAATGTTGGGCGGGACAAGCTTCTCAACAAAGCCACTTGTACCAACAAAGTCGGCGTGTGCTGAAAACGAAATGTATTCTACCGTGCAATTCATTGGTAAAACCCGTCCATCCATTGCAACGATCTCGGTGGGTTCTGACAATATTTTCTTGGCAAGTGTGCCCTCTACAACATAACCGGGAATCAAGCAGGCATTTCGCTTATCGGAACACCAACGCTCGAATAATTGTCGAGAAACTCCACTTTGTAACATTCCAGGACTCGCCATCACGACACATGGTCCAGAGTCATCGAAGTCGTCCATGCTTTTTAAATTTGAGATGTGATCAAATAAAAATGGATTTGACACTGCAATCTGCTTACGTATGCGGTCATTCATCATGTTGATATACGTTTGATAGACTCGGAGTGCTTTGGCTGCTAATTTGGAAGCAAAATAAATTGGAATATCATGTAGATCTGGATGTGCTTGCCAGTGTTCATCAAGTATTAGGAGTAGTTCCTGCGTCCTACCGAGTGCAAATACAGGTATTAAACATCTTCCCCCACGCCGAATAACTGATTCCACTTGGCCAGTAAATCGACCTTCTCGCTCGACCACAGATTGATGCACTTGCACACCGTACGTTGATTCCACGATCAGCACGTCAGGCGAGCAAGCAGGTAGCTCTGCAGCCATCAGATGTCGATCATTTTCAAGTGAGTAATCTCCAGTGTAGAGAACTTTTACACCACCAATTTCAATCAGATACATGCAAGCACCCAATACATGACCCGCATTATAAGGTGTGAACTTGATTCCATTATGAGTTTTTTCTTGGTGAAAATCTATTATCTCAACTTTGGCGACACAATTATTGAGATCTTTATCGTCGTATATTTGATCATCCACCGAGATGTTGCTCACGCGTAAGAAATCGCGTAACATCATTTGCATCACCGCTTTAGTCGGATGCGTCATAAATACACGTCCTTTGAAATTAGTTTTCTCTGTGAAATGTGGCAAAGCAGCAACGTGGTCGATGTGGAAATGAGTGACTAGTAATAAATCAATCTCCTCGGCTTCGACGCCATCGAAAAATGGTAGACTTCCATGTCCGGAGTAGCCAGGATGAACCCCACAGTCTAACATTATTGTTTTTCCTTTGAACTTGAGTATGATACAAGACCGACCTACTTCGTTTCCGGCGCCAAGAGGCATGATTCGCATGATATGACGCTCATCAGAGTCGCCCGCTTCGGAGACTTTACGCTTCGACATTCCGACGAGGTCGCACGAAGGTGAATGAGCACCAATGAGTCAAAATTAAAATTGAAGATTCGCTATATTTGTTCCAATAAGCTTCAGATATACTGCCTAGTGTCTACCGTGCATTGTATAAGTCCTCTTTGTGCACGCACTCCGGTATGTCGTGTACACTCGATGCAGGAAGTTAACGTATATTCTGTCCCAGACAGCGAAGCTCTTTGAACCTTTCTGATGCTCGTGATATAAGCTTCAAAGTAGTAAAAGATTCCGCGGAGAAACTACAGGATGTCGTATTATCATTTCGCTTGTTTTGAAACCAGCCGTAAGACTGTCTTCGAATGGCGAATCCGAAAGTGCGAGTTAGAGGAACATCGCACAAGGTGAATGAGTGTCTTCTGTTATCGACAACATGGTGGTCATGCAAACACGAACATCCGTTGTCGGCAAGTTGAAATAGTTTACATTCTGCATACTGAGTTTCAGAGCGTGTGACAGGCAATAATAGCGGTACTGCGAATATATGGAGGATAACATGGGTTAGCAAAACCGTCACTTCATAATCCTCCGTATAACATGGCATTGGGTGGTGAGTTAAGCAATCACTTGAGAAGCGGTACATCATCTTTAATGTGAATACATGCATGTCGTCGTAGTCCTCTTCGTTTCGGGCTTCTATGTAGCCGGCGAAGAATACAAATACATGCTAGCTGACGATTGCGAGCGCTTCTGTGTGCGCTAAACTCATGGCTGGATCATCAGTCCTGGTTAGATCGTGCATTGCGTGTTATCAACATTGCCGATGAATGGCATTCAATTTTTGAGATCCAGAAAATCGATACTTGTTCGATAAGTTGACCTTTTCCATCGTAAAGCAAGCGTTTTCCACTCGCAACACATGTTGATATTAATCGATTGCTTACATGTTCTTTGCGACAATCCAAAAAGTATTTAGCGATGTTACTCATTCATTTTTATGTAAGTCAGACTTTACTATAAATCGCTTATCGAGTCTGGGTTTTGCATGCATAGCGACTTTTGTTGACTGCACCAAAAAGATGCTTCATTGATTGACAACACTATAATTTGCAAGACTGCGGAGATGGCAAGCGCATTTCTGTATGCATTTTTGCTATCGAAATAGAGCGCATTCACTATATCGGATAAATAATAATATCAATGGTGGTAGACCGTCGCGATACTAAGGGTCAAAGGAAGTCGCAAACAAAATTGGGAAAGCAACATAATGGAGCGAAAAAGAAAGAAAGTCGCCAACCCATTCAATCGGGTCGATTTGCTGCAGACATGCGTGTACATGTTGGCGGTTACGGACGTGGTGAGCACAGCATCGCATTGGACACGGATGAGCATAAAGAATTTTTCAGCAGAGATCACATGGAAGAGGGATCCGCGGAGCTTAAGGGACAAGCTAAGCGCACAGGGCAAAGTCGAGCTTCACTGAAACGACGTAAGGAAAAAGAAAGAAGACGATCGACCACACAGTCGATTAAAGATGACGATCAAGCTGATGGGAAACCAAACGCTTCAGAAAACTCGAAGAAGGATAGAGCTCCAGCTTTGCTTACAGCTAGCCAGTGCGAAGTTCATGACGTAAGCGAGAGAATCTCTCGGAAAGAAAAAGTAGGTGCAAAGAATCGCATCAAAGATACAAAACGAAAGATCAAAAGCACGGAGCAGATGCCTCGAAAAAAAGCTGTTGCGGATATCGCGAAATTGAAACATAGCACAGAAAAGCCGGCCGATGCGAGTTTGCAGAATCGAAAGTTATTGTCGCAGCAATATGCAAAAGTATTGGGGGAGACGATCGTGACTGAGAGCGGTTTACAGATACGAGATATCAAAATCGGTCAAGGTGCTCTTGTAATGGAAGGCGAAATGGTGACAGTAAAGTATCGTGGACGTCTGGATGATCAAAGTGGACTGGTTTTTGGTAAGGGAATGCTTACACTGCAGTATGGTACGGGTTCGATCATCCCAGGATGGGAAGAAGCTTTAGGAACAATGCTTCCTGGAGGCATTCGTTTTGTCACCATTCCATCTGATTTGGCTTATGGAGCAACAGGAAAAGGAAAAAAAATACCCCCCAATGCCACCCTTTTCTTCGAAATTGAGCTGGTTCGAATAGGAAAGCGATCACGTGAGATTGTTGGCGATGATGAGATTCCGCTTCCGAAAGCATTTCGGCGTAAAAAAGCGCAACGAGTTGGCTCGACAAACCGAGTGACGAACCACTGATGGTATGCACAATTTTCTGGTATCTCAAGTTTTTCTTCCAGAGCTGACGAGTAGAACGTATTGCCAGCTGTCGCAATCGTGGTCTTGAATTTCTTGTGGATGCTGTGTTTGCATCGTCCTTTGGCGGATTAGATGACGGTCAGATTTATAAGTACTGAACATTACCTTACTTTTGACAGTTTTAACACGATATCTAACACAAGTTCGAATTGTTATTCGTGGTTCAAATACTGTACTACCAAAACTTAGCATCTAAATATGACGGACTTTTGCCTAAGTATTGACATACAAATGTGGAGCGGAACCAACCATTTCCAGTCTTTTGAATCATGGCGTCGTTCTGGGCCAGTGGCTTGAGTGAATCAAATACCGTAGTCGTGGAAATACCAGACAAGCATGTGCTAACAGTGACAAATGTCACTCGAGCCATAATGGATCCGTCAGACGGTGCCCTGAGTGTTGGATTGGAGACCCAGCAGCTAGACGGAAGTTTATGGAAAGGTTTTGTTTGCCATTTTGACGATGGAGTGCACCAACACAAACTTGACTTGGTTTTCACAAAGAAAGTCAAGTTTTATATTGCTAATGGATGCGGTCGGATCAACTTGACTGGTTACTTCCAGGCTGCACCTCCGGCAACCCTCAATAATGTGAAGAAAGCGACGACGTTAGAAGCAGCTAAAGTACCGGTGAATGAGGTCAAGAAGAAAGTAGATCAGCCGAAGAAGTCTTTGGGTACTCTGGAGCTACCCGTCAAGCAAGTTACACAACCTGCTAAGGCAAATATACAAACTCCAAAAGGAAACGTACAAACTCCGAAAGTCAAACTTCAAACTCCGAAAGCAAGCGTGCAGCCCCCTGTGGCCTCGAAACCTACCAAGATTGCAGAGAAATCTGCACCTACAACAAAATCAACCGCCAAGGTTACGGAATCAACTGTAGTTACACCTGAGGAGCAACCCAAAACGTTGTCTAAGGCTGCCAGAAAGCGAGCCCGTAAAGAAGAAGCTGCAAAAGCAGCTTTAGCAACTAAAGAAGTGACATGGGATCAGGTACGCGATTAGTTTAGGAAAAGCTCCATTTGTAAATTATCTCCAGCTTCCTAGCACGCTTGAATGCGTGTTTTCTGACCGCATATCGGCGTATGCTAATCCTTCATAAGCTGGAGATCCAGACCATTTGGAAAATTAGCAGTGAAGATTGAGTGCAAGAGTTTTTCTTGTATTCAATCCTAAAGCTGCGCATGGTCCTTAAGGCTGTCTCCGTTTATGGCCTGTTTGCCTATCCATCGGAATCATACGAGTCATAACTATGCCACATATCCTGCAATTTCCAAGTTTGAAATGCTTAACACGACTTTTATGATTGCTGTAGGACACTAACTCCGAAAATGGAGCCGAGAAAATCTCAAATGTTGGAGATAGCGTGAAGCCAAATGTATCGCCAAGCCCATCGACCACACCAAAGAAACAAAAACAGGAAGCCGCTCAGTCGGATTCTGCGAGCAAGCAAAGCAAAAAGAAGAAAAAGAAGCGTCGTGGAAACGCAGAAGCCCCAAACACCGTTGAATGAACAACAAATTGAGATAGATTTGGAACTAAATGAGACGTACTCTTTAGAAATATTTGAGATTTTCGTCTTCGATCAACTTGCACAAAACGGAACGCTGAGAAAATGTAATTTTTTCTACTGCGTGTGATACTTCTTTCGTTTCTGAGCTTGATCCCGAGCGGTCTTCATTCCCCACTTGAAAGCTTTCTTAACACTTTTTTTTCTACACATGACCACGGTCCACACCACCAGCCGAAGTTGCCACATTTTTGTGCTCTCACAGTCTCAATGAAAAAGTGAAAATACGAGTCCTGGAGCACTGAAGCGAAACGTCTCGGTATTTTCACTCCAATGTTTTTACCTGTAAATATTCGCAAGGTTGCCTGAGATTAGTGTGTACGACAATGCAGACAAGTAAAGCGGTTTCAGAGACATGAAATCACTTATGTATTAAGACATATAAATGGAGGAACTTTCTTCTTGCAGTTGGAAGCGACTGGACGGCGATCCACCTGGTTCATGTACTTGATGTCGTATCACTTCGTCAAGAGTTTTTTCGCTTGATAAAAGCCCCACCTGAACGCATCTTTCACGTATTTCTTTTTGGCCATGGCGACGACCCATGTAATCACTCTGATCTGCCACATTTTTATTTGAACAGTCCTCTCGATGAAACCGTTGTGTTACGTTTTGTCCTGCGCGTATTGCGCAGTTCTTGTCCCCTATCTGCGACATTGTATCCAGCCAAAGTATATATTATTTTCCATAGCGTTCTCATGCGGAGAGAAACCATTTTAAGCTATTTTTTATAATTGTGCCCTTTAAAATAACGTGGGCGCGTCTGGTTCAACGTCAAGTTCTTTCCAACTGCTCGATTCAGAGTCTGCTGGCCGAAAATCGCCATCCATCTCTATGCAATTGTGAATCGCATACAGTAATTGCTTCTGGCAAATTTCATCATTGGAGTATCGTGGTAGTTGCAATGCAAAGAAGCATGTATGTGATCGGGGAAGTTGAGAGTCATCGTACTTTGATCGAATTATCGTTGACTCCGTGCTTGATGTTACGTCAATGGTAGCTGACGCGCTTTTTACGTCGTCAGATCCAGCGAGGACTCCATTTGTGTGCACCGTCGTCTCAACGTTGTTTTGTTGAAGCAAATTCACATTGGAATCAGGCAAAATATCTCCCGTACTCGTAGTAATTGTATCGCCCAGGCCAGAGGCCGTGATATTCGTAGGCTCTGTTTCGAGGCTAGAAAACTTTTGTAGCTTGAATTTTTGATAAAAACGATTTTCGCCGGCAGGAAGTCGGGATCGCGCCCAGACAAACTGCAAGAACATTCGTTTATCTTGCTCTGTGAAATCGGAAAGTACTCTCCAAAATCGTTGTACACACTCGTCTCGATCGCAGATCCCCTCATCGTACTCCGTATTTTCTTTCAAGAGCTCGATATTCACACTATCGTCACCGCAGAGGCGTCTGGCAAGTTCATCACATGTGTACAGCGAGACAGCTGCATAAGGGACCACCGATGCCAGACCTTGTTTTATTATGCTTATGATATGAGCATTTTCTCGTCGCCTTGCTCGTAAGCACCTTGCAATATACTCAGCAAGATTATCCAATGTCACACCACGATTTTTTCCATTTGTGCATAGTTCGACTAAAGTGCCATCAGACAGATGCGTCACAAATGTTAGATCCATCGCATGCATATTCTGTAATAATACCGTTCGCCTGCGATCTGTAATAGCACCCTGAGCAATTTCATCACATATCGCTTGAAGTTGTAGAATAGACGAATACGATACAATATCAATTTCCTGCAACATCTTCAATGTTCCTTTGTCCGAGTTTGATCTTTGATTACTAGAAGTAGATTGATCCGTTTCTTCGTCTACGGAGAGAATGCCTTCCCAAATGCAGGTCGCAAGATCCATGTGAAAGCATATTTTTGTGCGTAAACAGATGCCGAACATCTGTCCGATAAAATAAAACATCTCACCAATTACCTCGGACTTTTCTTGCACATGACATGAACAAGATTTTTTCTCAATCTGCATGTTTGAAGCATTTGGTGTGTTGGTCTCTGGATTCTCTGTACAATCCGAATCATGAAAAACCTCCCCCATATCGCAAATTGTGGAAGAAAAGGATTTATACATATCGATGGGCTCCAATTTACGCCCATCATACTTTTCAGGAAAACCATCACTTACGAAGGATTCTGATTCATGATGGCAACTTCGCATTGCTCTCGTGTTCAAAATAATTTTTTCCCTATTAGACCCAACTCCATTACGCCAATTAGGGCATGGCATAAAAAACGGGAGAAAGCACCTCCCGTATTCGTCATCAGCCTCAATAAGCGATTGTAGCTCCAAGAAGAAGTGTGAGAAAAATTCTCGATAAGGTCCGCCGTAATCATCAGCACCTTCTCCGTCGAAGTTGACTTTAAAAGTTCGTGCTTGCCCATCATCCATGCGATGATTGTAGACTGTACGAAGCTGGTCGATTGAAAGAGAATGAATCGCTTCAAAGGCCTGGCCAAAAAGGGAGTCAAATAGCCATCTCGGTTTAATCAATGTAGCTTCCATCGCTGATGCTTTTGGGCTTCGAAATAGGTACTCTGAGTACAAAAGTCGAGCAGCTGCGGCTCTGGGTCGATTGATTGTGATCTGCGGGATATCATCTGGGAAATCGAACTCGTCTTCTGTATGAGTAGGGGGAATTGCAGTTTTAGCTAAGAGAGGCACCATCATTTTGTCTTTGATGTGGGTGAATAATAGCCCACGAGTACGAGAAAAGACCTTGCATGATAGCGAAGAATTGTTTAAGTTGAAATTGAACCAGGTAAGGTCAAAAAAAGGCAAAACGGATGCCATCAATCTGTTATATGCTCGCAGAATAGCGAAGTGTGTTAGCAGTGATTCGACAGGTATGTCCTTGAACTTGAAATAACAACTTTTGCTATCTTGTGATGACATTAGGCTTCGGAGTTGAGCTGGTGTGATGCTCCAGGGATTTCTTTCACGATTTTCTGCGGATGATTGATTGACAAGCTTGATCAAATGCAAACTCAGAGTTAGATTCATTTGTGAAGATTTACTTGGTGACCAAAAATACTCTCCAAACTCGTCACGAGACAATATTGGACTTGTTTCTAGCATTGTGATTCTTGTTTCCTCACTTTCTGCTGCATTCAATTTGCTTTCATTATCCAAAATAAATTTTGCGTCACTACTCCTGTCACTTCCTGCCAACCAATTTATGACTGCATCGTCCGTAGACTTCATCTTGAAAGGATGAAAAAACCAGATACCAACTTCATCGTCTAGTTGAACCCAGATACGATTGTATGACGTCCCTAAAATGGTCCCAGGCCCTCTTGACGTTGTGACTCGCTTGGTATGCTTTAAAGCCTCCTCATGTTGCTGTGCAATATTGACCCACAAAAGTCCTCCTGTACGAGTGACCAAACAATGAGTTATCTCCCTTATCCACTCTTCATACATATCGTAAGCGTACTGAATTAGTTCATTCGATAGTGAAGGTGCTGTGTGCAACACATTAGCATTGGAATCTGCTAAAATCCATTCCATCCACTCAAATGCCCACACACAAGACCGTATTGTTCCATCGATTTCCCCTGTAGGATTATGAGTCGTCAGTACGGGAACATCCAGAAATGAGGTGGGCAATGTTAATGGACTCGGAGTCAATAAAGTTACTTTCTGTGACCTAGAGTAGAAAGATACTGCTGGAGCAACCCGCCCGATTATATCATCAAAAGACCCCAATTCCGCTCCATTCTTTGAGAATGAAAGCCTCCCAAGTTCCGAATCGAGCATACATTCAATAAGATCACCCTCCGATAATGTAAGGGAACATGATTGAACTCGATTATGTCGATGATATAACCCACCGTCTCCCATTATCCCCCATGACTCATTATCTGATCCAAGAAAAGAATTTGTATCAGTCCTGTCGCTACAAACACCAAAAAATATATAGCTCGAGGGCAACTTGTCGATCCGAAAACTCCAATGATGGCACCCGACAGTGTAAAATTCTACAGCCATGATTGTGTTCCAGACATGCTGACCTCGGTATGCTACTGTTGTAGCATCTTGGGACACTTTGAATTTGTTCGGGCCAAGGACGCGCGTTTGAAACGCAATCGGGCGATCGAATTCTTTTGCTGCCGGTTGGTGCGTGGGTAGAACCTCGGACGATGTGGGAAGCACCTTGCACAAAATGCAGATGAGATCGACATAGGAGAGGAGATAATTCGAATAGAAGAAACGACGCTGCGTCCATTCTCGCGTGTGTCTTGCATGTGCAGCCTTCAAGACTAAGGCTAATTGATTAGTCAATCCTTCGGGCATGTTTCCACCTTTACGTAAGAGATAACTTAACGCATGGCTATACGTACGATTGAAGAGGAACCTGATGGCCAAGTTAGTGCTTTTATACAAAGTATTTCCAAGCTCGTTACAGAGTTTGAACACACCAGGACAAATTGTTCGTGAATCATTTGAAAGAAGCATCCATTCAGAAAGAAACACGATAATCTCAATTCCGGGCTCTGACAGAGCAGCCGAATCATTTCGATGTAACGCGCGCTGTGTCCAAAGGATCGAGTTGTATTGATCATTTGAACAAGCCATTTCCATTTCTCGTAAGATGAAGTTGGCAAGAGCACTTGTAAACTCATCGGAATCAAGTTTCATATAAGAGCTTAGGCACGTTGTTACTACCTCCTTTATTTTCAATCGCGAAGACCTCGCCCTGCGATCCGATTCTTGTATCACGGTAAATTGATCACCCCGCCAAAACACCAGCTTTATATAATCGAACAAGGCAGAATATGAGACTGTTTGAAGCATCGGCATCCATTCGATTGTCTTTGAAGATACAATATTCGCGACAATTTTCCGTGACATCAGTATTGTCTGAGCAACTTCGTGGTCAAGAAGTAGCTGTACAAGAGTTTGCAAGTCCATTATTCCATCAACATATTCTTGAAACATTTGGAGTTCCGTGCATGTGAACGTAGATATTGCAATGGCGTCCATCGACGACACCCCGGGTCTACTATCCTTCGGAACAACGGGAAAATCAGTTGTCGTATCAGTAGAAGTCTTTCTATTCCTGTAAGGGATTCTTAGTGCTTTCTTCCATGTCTGTACATACTGATCGCGAACATTGTGATGATATCCGCCATTATGCAATGGGAAGTACATCTCGGCAAATGTTTTTCGTGCCGTTTCTTTGTCGATGAAATCCACCCCAAGCTTGCTTCCAGAAGTTTTGCTACTTGAGGTACATAAATCCGGTCGTTCTTGAGCATTATCTTGCACTGGATCATCTTCTTCATCACTGTACGAACAGCACTCGAGTTTTGATTCGTGTGAGATATCTTTCTCAATGCCCGCTTGCGACCCGATAAGGTTCTCCAAATTGTCAACGATCCAGCCAGATGCAGCAACTAAATCTTCTCCTGTTTCTTGAAGTGCCATAATACACCAGCTCTTGGGAAATCCCATCATTTTTAGCTCCTCAATTAGTCTTTTCAATTGACTACGATCATCTTCATCAATCGCAGCTTCACTTGTCCTCTTCTCATCGTTTTCACTAAATTCGACTTCATCAGGATTTGAGTCGCTGTCATTTTCGAGCCATTCTGCATCGTCATGCTCTTGATTTTCAATACTTTCACTCATGTCATCCGAAGAGTGGCCGTGATAGAAGTCACACACATCCATGTACTGGTCCTTCTCGATGGAAACATATTCACTCGCATAGCGGCTCTGACTTCTTCTAGAACTCCAATCTGACCTACAGTGATGACGTGATTCTTCATTGTTGTATGTGTTATCTTCAAACGTGACAAATGGAATCTCGGTGTTTTCCCCTATGGAATAATTTCTCTCGGTAATGGCTGATGCACCAGATTTGCTTGACTTCCTCAAGCCTGTTGATGCTCGATGCATCGATATCGACTGGCACGCTTTTTCAAGTTCTTCCTCGCCATCTTCTTTTAATTGCTCGATTACTTTGTAAAGCTGACAGCGCAAAATCCAAACTCTCTGTGTGATTTCAGACAGACTCTGGCAATGAAGGTTCTCTTTGCTATCGACAACTCTAAGGGCAGGCTTGAGCAATACATCCATAAGATCATGCATTTCACTGGATTCAGTAGAGATGTGATATGCAAATGACTCTCGCCGCACCATAATAGCCATCACTCGCATCAGGCTTGTGATGTTTTGCGATTGATCTATTAGCTGCCGAGTCGTATTGCAATTCATGAACTCACGTAGCTTTACCCTTACACTATTAGTAACCAGCCGAATCAAGTTTGGTGAATGAAGTCCAATAGCCTCGCATACCGATGTTTTCCGTGTTGCTCCTAGTGCCAAGAACTCTGCTGGCAATTGCACGATTTGTTTGCCTGAACACAGAGTCTCATGCTTGGGAAATCTTTGCATCTTTGTAGGGTCAAAAGACGTATCTCTGTTATTTTCTGGACATCCAGCGTAGCGGGTGCAGTCCTTGATTTTGATGATAACCAGCTCAGTCAGTCCTTCTTCTAACTTGTTCACGTCAGTGCCATGTAATTCTGCACTGCGGAAAACGACGCTTGATAGTCTTCCTGAGTTCAAAAGCTCCGCAATAGCTCCACAACGATTAGAGATTTCGATAATGCCGCCAAAATAATAGTGCACCCCATACTTCTTATTTTTCGATATAAATGTATCATCATTCGATGCTAGTATGCTGGAAGCCGAATTTTGGATGACAAATCCCCAAATTTGAGGCGCTGATGCTGCCAGATAATCCAGAAGTTGCACCAATTCATTGGCGATGGCTATGTTTTTGTGCTCATGAGGTTGCACGCAGTCGCAAAACGCACAATATGGTCGAGTGTCATCAGTATTTGTACATGCTCGACATCCTTCGAATTTCTGTATACACGTCCGAAAGTCTGTGAAAGATCCTATCAGATAGAAAAGTTCTTCGATCAAAGTACCATTTGGACAAGTCTTTTCGTGAGCAAGCAGCTTGATTGCATGCTCCGTAAAATCACTAGCAGTTGATGTTGGTAGCAGAAAACTTGAAAATAGTCTCACGCTTGCTTGCACTAGCGACCAGCAAGATCCATTTCGCAGTTGTAGCCATATGAAATCGATCCATCGATGTATTTGCTTTTGCGTCAGAGCCAAATCAGTGTTTGGGATTGTCCTTATAACGGATCGTAGGATACTTAGTGTTTCCACCATTTTGTTACTTCTGCACTGCATCTGAGAAAGCTGAGCTTTGACATTTTCATCTACACCATCCATCCCATACTTTGCGCTCAATTGTTTGGTGATAGAGTACTGTCCAATTTGGTCTTTCTCTTTCTCACAGACAAGTCGAACGTGGATAGATGAAAGCGCTCGGAGGTGATTTGAAAGTAGTGCTATGTATCCATTCATAGTCGGGATTCGATTATTTTCCATGTCACTGCTTCCACTGAATAGAATAGAAAGAAACTGTTCTGCAAAATGGACATTTTCCACCCCTTCCTTATTCACTTTCACGTTTGTAAACGCTTTTCCGATGTGAAAGTTGCACTCAAGCCCGCAGTTTGAGAATTTGGGAAGCCGGGTCTCTGGTGTACATTGGGCCTCAAGTATCCCATTCAAATAGAGCCGAAATTTATTGTGCTCACTTACCACCGTGAATTGAGTCCACTTCATTTGTGGTATTGAGCGTTTTGAGCATAGGCGATCTAAGTGCTGAATTTCGGGATTCTTCTGGTCAAACTTACTGCCACTTCCTTGACCAGCTTCTAGGAACCAACAAATTCGATTTAGATTGGTATCGAATCTTCCTGACAGAAGAACATACGGGAAAACTTGCATCGAATTCTCTCGCAGCAGAACAAATCGCATTAGTGCATCATCATCATGAATATTGTGTGATGAAACAAAAGAATTGAACGGAATATCGCTGTCAGCTATTGAGGGGGCTTGTAGCAAGTAAATCCACCCTGATATACTCCACCCATTATGCTCATCGTTGCACCCCGTTTCAATGACCTTTACAGGGTGTGATGAGGTCTCACTTCTCGAAGAGGAAACAACTCCTTTGTGAATGTCGGACAATCGAATCGGATTCATGATAATATGGTTTCTAATTGAGCTAGAAGGAGCCATGCTGTCACGAAATTTTGTAACCTCAGCGTCGGCAACGGTCTGAAGTCGAATCGTTTCGTTGTATATGATGTCATTCGCAGTCGATATCATCAATTTTTTAGACGTGGTGCCGTTCGCCGGGGCCATACCCACCTGCACCAACAGACTATGAAAGTATATCCGAATAAATTCAAGTATCCTGTCCATATCAATAGAAACGATCGACTGATCGGAGCAAGAATGTTTCAAGACAAACTGTAGGAGCTTTAATATATCCCAATGAGAATTGTATGAGTCGGTAGCGATCTCGAGTGAGCAGCAAGACAAAGTGTTGGCAAAAAGCCTGTGTATCAATGCGCGTTCTTTGATGAGTTCCGCATTTCGATTTGGTTGTGAGATCACGTATATTAGATCAGATAGTCTAGGGAAGAAATGTTGCCATGTTTCGTGGCGTGCCATTGACACATATTGGTGGGAGATCGACCCAGCCGAAGATATAGTAACGGCACCAAACAAATGGAGATGTTGGTAGATCGAACTCTCACTAGAGGCGGTCAATTTTGATGATAATCTAAACGAGGTTCTTCGAGGAAAAGCTGATACTTGGGGATTTCCGTCTTCGTGCTGTGTGTGAGCGTATTCGATCACATGAGGAAATGATGGGTTCAATAATACAACGCGTCCTATTCTTTCGAACACGTCTTTTTGTAACAGAGGAGACATGCCTACGGAGACCCAGCTCATGACCTCATGGAGATTAAGTAAGCCAATAGCACAACTCTGATTACGTCGGAACGGTTCTGCCATAAGCGCTGTGCAAAACATCTCGAAACCAGTTCTATCGCTTGGAATGCGTGGATCCGTGACAAACTTGATTACTTGGAGGATTTTGGCATCGACGGGTTGTGTAACTGATCTCCAACGGAGGCATACATGAAAACGTGATTTTAGGCATTTCCAAAAATACGAAATGTTGCATGATTTTCCATGAAGTCCTTTTGGTGCAACAATATTTTTCAATATCACAATTGTATCTGTTTCCTCCAAATATCCAGGGATTGCCATACTCAGTAGAATTTGACTTCTCTCAATGATGCTATGCTGTGAACAATAAAGAAGCTCCAAGCCTTTATCTTGCTGCTGCAGGATTCGTTTCTTTGAAGCGAACTCTTTAACGATCATCGCTATCTGCCTCCAAATGGCCTGAAGGCTCTTTGGTAACGGTGACGACCCCGCCTTGTACTGATTGCATGCTCTTCGATTAGAAATGAAGCAAGCCATTGATGCCAAATTCGGAATATGCATTAGTATTGCCGCAAAAAGAGCGTTTTCAATTGCAACAGTTTTCTCGAAATGGTGAGCTGTATACTCATCAATAATTCCCTCTTTTTTTCGCTGACGTAGAAGAATGCCGTAGGCACCGTCACATTTGCTATATTGATTGCGAACCCATTCCGAAAACATGAATGCATCGTTCATCATCTTGGTAGATTCCTGGCCACTAAGGTTTCGTGAAAATTGCCAAATTTCTTCATGCGTCACCAAAGCATAATCACTGAGGGATTGCAACATTTGGAAAGTTTTTTTCGGACCAATTCGTTTTACGATCTTTGCTCTTTGAACACTGTTGTTCAGACGGGATGCGGGATCAAGACCACTTTCAAAGAGATCACTATTGCTCCACTCGTTGAGCGAAGCCTGGCATGAAGCAGCATCCACATATTTTGGCACTGATTCTGGCTGAGTTTCCATCCATTCCACATCAAATGGACAATCGCCTTTGCTATTTTGCACTGCTAGGTCGACAGTAATCGCGACAAGTTCCTTTTGTAGCAGCTGAGCCCATGGTACTTTGAATACTCGCTTCGAATTGTTCGTTGGTTTTTTATCTATTTCAGTTGAAGTAATTTCGTGAAGCCAATCCGTCTTGGTCTTCAGCTCTATATTCTTATTCAAATCACCCAAAGATTTCAATAATCTGAACAGTGATGAATATAAAGTAGATGCCACGAGTGAGTTACTAACCAGTACCATGAGGCAAGATACAACAGAAGGCAAGACGCGTCCTACAGCTGTCTGCTCTTTCAAAAACATCATCAACTTCTCCAGTGACATACATGAGGCAGCAAATTTGTCATTTGCTTGCCGAAGTAATTCATCACAATGCAGTAACGTATCTAAAACAAACTTCAAAAAATATCGCCAGGATGAAGGACGTAAGTTCGATAGATAATCTCCTGAAGCTTTCAAGGCTGATTCATGGTATAATATCACCTCCAGAATGTGGTTTATTCGAGTGGAATTAGGTGTTGTTGCCTCGTCAACAGCAGGTATAGGGATAGTCCGGTGCGGTTGATGAGTGACCCAGGAAGAAATATGCTTCAGCAAACACAATAAATATCGAAAGTAATACACCGATGGAGAAGTCCCAGCATCGACCATTTCCATACGACTTTCGTCATCAAGAGCATCGATGTTATCGCCCATTAACTGCTCAAAAATTAGCGTGTAAAGCAGCTGGGTCGATTGCCAGGTGCCTTCATGAATTTCGGATTGATAACGTCCCAAATGATTTTGCAAAATAGGTAGCGAATTGACCATGTGAGAATCTTTGGATACTATTGAAAGCACAGGGACAAGAAGCATCGCCTTTGTCTGCGCTTCTAATGATGGGAATCCAAACAAAATCGCACCATTACTTTTATCTTGATGAATCTGTAAGCATGATACGTATGAGTCGATGATGGAAGGGGATATCGGAGGTTCTTGATCTGGAAGCAGATGCATTATAAAGTGAGCTTGAAGGCACGGACATGGAAAAAAAATATTCCAGTTCTGGAGTACTGTTGTTATGTAAAGGTTCTTGAGCCTTACAGATGGTGGATTTTCATCAATGTATTTCAGCAAATGATCTCTCAAAACGAATATGACAATGAGCATTTCATGCAGCATTTCTATCCTCCCCATCGAATTGTTATCTTCATTGATCATTTGTGTCAGTAAAGTCACATGAGCATACCCCGAATCAAGGAAGCGCTTTAAACTGGCTTGTATCAGGCTCAACACCACCTCCCTCATGTATACCTGCGTTGAAAAATTGCTTAGAATCGGGTCTGATGTGTCATTCTGCACTATCCTGTCCAAAAATGCATATTGCATTGGCACTCGGCAGTCACTTCGTTCAAAACTCTGAAGAAGATCAAGAAGAGCTCGCAAATTGCGCGGACTTGAATCTATGCCGTAGAGCCTCCAAGTCTCTATCGAGAAGCTGGTTGACTTTGATGTCTCACATTTACCATACAGAAAATCAAGTTGCTCAGAAGTTGCTGCGGTAATTTCTGTCGGAGAGATATCATCATGCCTCGTCTCATATCGATTCAAATCTTTGGGTGTGTAAGGCTCGCTCAACCGGCTCATTTGGGCGAGTAATGTGATGAGTAAAACCAAACTGTACGTATTCTGCCCTGGCGATATCTTAGCATTCAAATGAGAATCTTCTGTGACCCATTTACTCTTAACAAAAAAATCGTCTCCTTTCTGATTATGGTTATCTTCAGGATTGTTTTCGGTATGTATGCTGACGATTTCCGGGCAGTCAGAAGGTTGGATTTTTAGCATTTGTGTTACTGAGGAATGTGAGAGTATTACATCATGAAAAGAGTCTTGTACCCTTACACCTTCATTCATCTCTTCGTTTCCATCTGAGTATCCGATCTCCTTTATTTCTGCACCACCTATCAGTATAATTGTGTGATAGAAGCCAGCCGAAAGCCTCGATATATGTCGGTTGATGAACGCGATCACCGGAAAAGGTGTTGCTAGATCATTGTTATCTGCAGTTCCTAATTGTCCATGATTATTTCGACCAAAAACATAGAGCAAACCATTCTCACAGGCTGCGATTGTATGGTATGAGCCACAAGCAATGGTGCTAACGTCTTTCCCTTCCAGACTTTTAATTAATTGTGGTCTGCTACTATGAGGAATGCCATCATTTAGATTCGTTTCAAATCCGAGTTGCCCGTAGTCATTTCTCCCAAACCCCCAAACATGACCTTCTTCACAGAGGACAATGTTGTGATAATATCCACACTTAATGAATTTCGGATTATGTTGGGCGGTAGTGTTAGATCGAAATGAGGGAAGAATTACGGGCAAAATCTGAAATCCTGATTTTCCGCAACCAAGTTGACCACAATCATTTTTCCCAAAAGCACAAATCTGACCTTGGTCGCCTTTGGCTCTAGTAGTAAAAATGACTATTGAGTGATACTGTCCACAACCCAACGATTGGACAATCGCTGATGCTGGAAACTTGACGACAAGCGTTGGAATGTTTCGGTTTTCAATGTCGCCGGTGCCTAATTGCCCAAAATCATTACGACCACATGTAAAAAGCAACGTGGGGAGCAGAGTCCCGAAATCCGAGCATGCGAAGATAGTGTGGTAATAGCTGCAAGATATATTTCGCACTTGCCTCTTCCCAAATGAATTTATAAAGTTTGGAACGAGTAGTCCGTTGGTGTTGCCCTGCCCCAACTGACCATAATCATTGAAGCCACACGTAGCCACACGTCCATCGTTACTGAGTAGGAGAGAGTGCTCACACCCATTGAATGAATAAATACTTGAAATTTGAGCGCTAGAAAGCTCAGACACCTTTTTGAAATACGATGCTCGTTTTGTAGAGTTATGGCCACATTGCCCATTGTCATTATAGCCGCAGGTTAGTACTTCACCTTCCTCAGTAAGTACTACAGAGTGCTCGTTTCCTGCAGCAATCTCTTTGACCGATCTTTGCAAGAGTGATTCGACACGAGTAAATGAATTTCGAGCCACTGTATCGCCATGACCAAGCTCCCCGTATGAATTTTGTCCACAGCTCCAAACTTCTGCTTTCTCATCGCCATAAGTCGCAAGAAGCGGACACTTCCACAGATTCTTATGAGCGCTTTGTTGGGAATTCTCAATAAGGTGCTTTTTTGGGCGAGAATCTACTAGACCAAGAATAAGTGTGTCCAGGAGAGCGAATACTGATTTAAGTTCTTCAAGTCTCGATTTATTCGGATTTTCAGGGCAATGGTTGCCAATATCATGATCAGGATGAAATTCGTGGGTGTGAGTGCTCATATTTACCGATTGCGTATCAGCTGCATCCGAATATTGTGAGGATCCGCATGGATTAGGTAGTATCTCCGTGTTTCCAGGCCCATCTTGATTAGGTATGGCCTCCCGCGATACTTCATTGCTACCGCATCCATTGTTAAGTTCTTTGAATGCATCATCGATCACCTTTGAGATGTAGTTGGCATTGATCTCGTTCTCGAAAATATTTCCTTCAGAATGTTGACTCCGTACACTATCAAGACATACCAGTTCGATGACGTTCAGAAACCCTGTAAAAGATCCACGTGCCACAACCATGTGTAAGTGACACACAAATGCTCGTAATCGCATAGTCGGGCTGACGGGATCCATCATGAGAGCCTTGTCTCCATTTTCCGATTGGTAACTCAATTCAAACTTTCTTTCAATACAAACATCACATAAAAAATTCTGGATATTGGATATCTGATCTGGAATTTCCTGCACAAATTTCAATTCTGATGTGGAACTGGAGTCAGTGGTAGTAGAGAGCCATGCTGAAGGTCCAAAGTTCGTTAAAATGTGCATCATATTGTCAATCACAATATCTATCTGATGAGATAAACGAATGCCTAATTCCTTCTTGAGATCTCCACTCTGTTCTGCGGATAACGCTTCCTGTAAATTTAATACATCTTGCATAGCCTGTAGCACTGTCATTGGGATCAATTGCGGTGATACTTCATTGCGATCCAAAAGGATCATATTAGGGTCGATTTGCGCCTCACTCTCACCTGCATTCGAAGATACTTCCGCGCACAAGGTTGTACTCTCCAATTGTCGTACATGTGCGTCAATAGAAGCTTCCCGCGCCTCATTTCTGAGACGAAAGAGTATGTGATCGATGAGTTTCTTCTCATGACGTGATACTAAGATTCGTAACCTATGCTGGTGCCTGTGCACAGCGTACAAAATCCGCCGTAGAAGCCTTTGGCGTGTGACGAAAAAGTCCTGGAAATGGTCTTGCGTCCCGCCCATACAGAGCTGAACGATTTCTGATCTTGTACGCTTTGATAACATCTTCAAAAGCTGGAGATTATGATAATCACCAACGCTGCACAGCATGTTGAATATTTCTGTACGGTCGGTTATAGTCATTCCAGGTTGGCACTCATACAAGTTGCCAGGTTGTTCGAAATTGCGCACGTTGATGTTTTTCTTCTGCTTCGAATCAATGACATCATTTTCAAAAAAACGCGCACGTTTCGGTGTATCATTATTTTTTGATTGCTCCGTTTTTGTTCGATTTTGCGCTGCGAGTGCTTCTTTGAGATGACGTTCGCGCTCTTCTTCCAAATGGGAGATCTTGTATGTTTGAATTTCGTCAATGTCCATGTGGCTCCAGTGAGAGCCTACATGTACATGCATCGTAGGTTCCCATTTTAAGGGGTCAGTCGAGGATGTGCTTTTCATAATAAAGATCTTGGAGAGGTGAATGGTGCCGGTAAGAGACCCGCCAGACCCAATGACGTGTGTATTTTTACTCATCTGCCGAACGTCTCAGGCACTAGCTTGCTTTATGGTGACATCGTCGACATACTTTACGGCACGGTTTCATGAAAGGAGTATGAGGCCAACGAGTTATGCGAAGTTAAAGTAGAAAATTGAATGTTGAAGGCAGCAACGATCATTATATCCATCCGACTGACGATGTAGTAAAGGCGCATTCGTACCGAATTTAGCACAATAAACAAAGTCAAAGAAATATTTTAGTAGAATAAGCGCTCATTCGAGCGTTGAGATTCAAATTGGCATCATGCCAGAGTTGCGAGTGTTCTGTAGTACAGGCTGGTAGCTGGAACGAGTGCTCATGGCTCTCGTTACCTTCACATCCAGATGAATGTCTACAATGTCGCAAATACTGAATGTGTTCCACAATATAAGGAATATAACTGGCACTACGAAATGTGTTTTCAAGTTGAGAAATAGACGAAGATCCTGTATTCTCTTAGTATATAGCTTTGCTGCCGCTGGAGTAGCTTACGTTTTCACGCGATAAAGTCCAGATGATGTAGAACAAAGTATAAGCGTCTGTGTGAAAGCGATTATGAGTAAGAAGCGCTCTTTGGCCGGAACTCTAAGCCCACACATTTGGACAATTACTTCCTAATTAGCTAAGTTTAAAGTAATTCGCTAACTCGTATTTGTAGATGATTTATCGACAAGAACATTTGCTTGCATCAGCAACTTCTGCGCGCGTATCCGCAGTTGTAGAAGTCGATATGTAAAATCAAAGAAAGTAAATGACTCAGACCAACGCTGTGTATAGCGTTATAATCGTACTGATTGTACCAATGAGAATTGCACTTATCAAAAGCACCAGCGGTCCAATCTTCTTCCTTCCACAAAGTCTACCCGTCTCCAATTTTAAGATGAAAGCCGCAGGTAAACAAAAGCATACAATTGCAGAGCAAGAGCCACCAATAATTCCAAATATAACATTAATACTCGGACAATATATGGCCAAAAGTAGTGCTAGAAAAACCAGTGAGGTAGTGACCAAAATGTGCCGCATTTGAGAATCTCGAGCGTAGGCGAAAAACATCATATCAATAGTGAACCGACACGGAAAAATGTTGAGTGGAAACGCTACTGAGACCGTAAAAGTCAAGGCTGCTCGACTTATCGCAATCAATGTATCCTTTAGGGGAAAACTCAGAAGAACATTTCCCTTTGACCTTTTGTCGAGAAGAGAAGATCCAAAAGCTACGTATGCAACCACTCCTATAGTTGCATACAATAGGAATGAGATCAATGTGGCCCGGTCCACAACTTTGTTCATTCGACGAATACATGGCCTTTGAAGCTCCGTATAGATTGAAAACACGTTGACCTGGAAAGAAAGTATCAATCTCTGACAGATACGACTGCTAAAAGCGAACAACCTGACCTGATTTGTGAAGGCAAACATGATGACTGGGACGCTCAGCATGAATTGTAGGCCATCTGAGTAGTTGAAGCCCCAATATATGGTTTGTGCAACCCCATTTGACATAGAGTACATGACCGAGCGTATGCACACCGCAATGACCAGAAAAATGATTGAAAAGACCCCTAGAATTGATGAGAATTGCAAACTACTGATGTCGCGCAACAAGGAAAGCGGTAGCATGATCAGACCACACGATAGAGACATTAGGGCCCAACGTTTTGATAGAATGCTATCAATTCCAAAGTAGAGTTCGCCCAATGGTGTTAGAATATCCCCGAGTGTCACCAGATAAGCGACGGAAATACCAAAACAAAATGTCAGAATGTTAAGCTCCACAAATATCGCAGCCTACATTGATCAAATAATTCAGGGAAGAGTTAAGCATCTCGAAAAAATTTGTGTGTCACCTTTTTTCCAAAGCAAAACAGGGCAAGATCTTCGTAAGAGTTCAATCTGATAAACGTAATCGGCATGGTGGTATGTTTCATGGCATGTATGTTTCTTACTTTGTGAGTTTGGCAGCATGAGTCAACAGGCGGATTGTGTAGACGGTGAGTGAAGCACCAAGTACGAGCTGCCCCAGGGCAAAAGCAATTCCAGACACCGCCACAGCATATGGCAATGATAATGCCCCAGCACCCAAAGTTGCGCTTGCAAGGTTAAACACAGACCCTCGAATGGATCCTTTCGTTGGGATGATCGACCGATGGTGTGGAAACGTATCTCCTTCAGTTGTCCGATCGGCATTAGCCTCTTTTTTCTGCCCCATCGGCGACAATGCCGCCAGCAAGCTTCCCACTTTCTACATTTTCTACAATCAACCTTAGGTTGTGTGTACATTGTACGCATCAACATACACCAAAAATTAGAGGCGTGTAGCCTAGCTTCTCGAGGTATCTTTCTCGTGTTCGTGTTGATGAAATCGTTTCTTGGTCTAACAACCATTCCCGACGACGATCATTCACTTGAGCCTTGTCCTCGCTACTAAGAAGCGGCTCCGCGGCAATATCGCAAGAAGATCCATGTTGCTCCGTCATTAGATTCGAGTGTCGTGACTTTTGATTCACACTCAAAAATGGGTAAAAAACATGTTCTTTATGGAATGATATGCGAATTACAGAAATGCATCGAGAGGCGTGGCTTTGCCAATGTTGTGGTAACGACAGACGACGTGAGATGTTGAGCTGTTCCCATCATGATAAATACTTTACTAGACTTGTTCAAAGTAGCATTGAAGAAGCGCGATCTTCCCTGAAAAAGCAGAGTCTATCACATCCAGCTCTTGCCTAAATCTCATTAAGAGTCTAGTAGAGCGCAAAATTTAATGTCAGCGATATACATCTTTCATGAGATGCTTTACTAGATCCCTGAAAAATTGACGGCATTTTACGCATGCAAGAATGAGATACAAGCGCTTTACGAAAGTAGTCCTAAAGCCTCATGCAAATCACTCGGTGGGATCGCGCACAAATCTTTCAAAATTGCGCATAATTTTCTCGATACAATCTTGACTTTCTTGCAAGAATAGGCCAGCGCTACCGTACCCCGTAAGCAGGCATCTACACAAAGTCGTAAGCAATATGACGCTGAATAGTTGTATCTCAACTTATTGAATAATCTGTGAGGAGGTTAATCAGATGAATGTCAGCGTCTTTAAATCAAATGGAAAATGAACAGATTTGCTTGATTTTCGAGCCGATAGTAAAGTGATTTTTCTGATCATAATGATCCACGAGTCGGATTGGTAAAATGTGTGTGTTCTCAGTATGTCATTGGCTGACTTTGGGAATCGCTGCGAAAACAGAAGCTAACGCATAGCACCGCTAGTCCCTGCAACCGTTTGCGCGCGAACAAGATGCAGCTCGCCGAACATGATGGCCAGGAAGAACCGGATAGAACCGATCAGTCGGATATAACAGTAGACAATCTGATCCCACCATTACTCTTATCAGCGTATGTAGCAATGTGATACATGTATCAAGCTGATGTTAAGAATACACTTTCGCTAGTTCCGTGGAGCAAGAAAATGATCGTATAAGCTGTAGCTCTGCATTTATTTGTCTATCAGGTAGTCATACTGACGTGGGGCTCATCTTCTTGTAGTGAATGATCCAATGGATCCATTTGCAAGCTTGGCGGCACCTGTGATACAGAAATTCGAATGTGATTCGGATCGCACAATAAATGAGAATTTATCCAACTCATCGGAATTGGCTCGACTGGACACTCATACAGACGATGAGACTGCAGCAGCATCAGTTTTATTCTCACCACTAGACAAGACAGATGACGATCCATTCTCGGCAACACCGAAAAGTTTGGTTGGAGGCCTAATTCCATCATCAGACCTATCGGAGGTCTTTAAGGATAACTCAGTTTCTTCTTCAGACATATCTGAAGTCTTTGGGGATAGCTTGAATCCATCACCACTGTTATTCACAGCCTCGACAACAAATGCTTTTGAAGACCCTTTCAGAAAATTAAAACAAGGACAGGAATTGGCTTCAAAGTGTACTACGAGTGATAGAAACCTCTTCGATGTTTCGGATATGCATGAGAAGACCGAAAATGAACGCTCACTAATTACTCAGATTTCCGAGAGTATTCTAGAATTGCCCTCGATCAGCGCATTGCAGAAAAATATATCACCTCTGTTCTCAGTCAAAAAAAACACTGGGACTAGAGCTGATCCAAGTAATGAATCCATAACACGCTCGGATGTGTTTCCGTCACAAATGCCAGAAGCCACTTTTTCAAAAATACACACAAATTCAAGCTCTGGATTCTCTCCGGCTAGCGTTCCCTTCCTAAACTATAGCGATGATAATAGATCACAATCGTTCCAATCAATAGCAGCAGCAAGCCCAGCGACGAGCATCACAGAGAAGCGAGACAACGTCAAACGAGATTCCATGACGTCACCAGCTAACAAACTTCTGTCAAAGAAACCAATCGCTACCACTCCACCAGCACCACCATCGACAACCCTGATGAGTTCTCTATCTCGAGCTCAGATTGAAGTAAGAAGTGTCGATGAACTCATGGAAAACTTCTGGAACGCGTCACCTGATGATAATCTTTCCTACTTTGGAATCTCTCGCCCGGACTCGAGTAATAGACCGGTGAAACTCAGCATCAATGATCTTCCAGATGAACCAAGTAGCCTAGAGCTTTTGTGCAGGCAAGGAAGATGTAAGAGCCTTATAAGAAAAGCCAAATGCGTCATCCAAGACGAGAGAGAGAGTGAGCAGATCCTCGAATTGAAGTCATGGTATCTGGCAGCCTTGATCAAAGAAGGATTTTACGATGAAGCCGAAACTGTTTTGCATCAGCTTGGTGACTTACGTGAAGTACAGCGCTTTGTATCATCAACACACTCTCGATCAAGTACGGAAAACGAATGTATCAATTCTCATCTCATTATGCGGCTTCGTTCATTGGAAGCGACACTCTACAAATATAAAGAGGATGCACTGGGATATGAGAAGAAGCTCTGTATGCTGATCATGGAAATCACTAAAGCAATTGAAGAAAAAAAGACACATCAAGTTTTTGGCGTCGATGAAGATAAAGCTGAGCTGTGGCTTCAGGTTACACAATTCACCTTAATTCATCATACAATGCAGGAACAGAGATTCGCTTTAGCTCTTCGACTGTGCTCGACACTTCGGGTATGTCTCGTTTGTATCTACACTCTACACCACGATGAATTCTTCATTCTGTGATGCGCAGATCGAACGGATAAAAATGGCGCCGGATCAAATAGCTGTGCTTTCTAGGATTGGGAGGATTTATATGCAGCTTGGTGATATTGAAAGCGCAGAGATGGTATTCCAGCATGTGCGTCATCTTTCTGAAAAGCTTCCATCACACCAAAATCAGACTCTCCATGCTCAAGTGCTGATGAACAAGGGGCTTTTGCTACTTTCGCGTGACAACGTACAGGAAGCGATCGAAATTTTCAGCTCTATATTGCATCTAGAGCTGGCGAATGGGCAGACGAAAAATTCGCAATGGAGCAATGAGATAGTCTTGGATGACTTATTGCTCGAACAAGAAGATTTGATATGCGCGGCAGTCAATAACTACGCTATATGTGCATTATACAGCTGTGACGTGCACGGAGCTGTTGCAATGTTGGAAAAAATGATTAGACTGAGTCCGGTCCGCTTTCTCAACGAAGTTGTTGTGTTCAATTTGAGCTCCCTATATGATCTCATTTACGATAATGCTAACAGCACCAATCGAAAGGAAATGCTAAAGAGAATTGCTGATGCTTATGATTTGGAACACATTGATGCAGCTGCATTTCGCATATAAATGATAAATCATTGTTGATCAATCACATTACATTCCTCATTACTGGGACTGATTCTGCGGACCTTGGCTGTTAGTTCAAGTGCCTCCTCCAATTCCATGGACGCTTCCTCAAATCTTCGCTTTTCACTCTTACCCTCCACCCGTGTTGTGTTATTGAGAATTGCTGCGGGATTTATTAATGTCTCATTCATTTTTGTTTTTAATACCAGCCATAATTTCTTCATCATCGCGCGCATTGATTCGATTCCATTTTGATCATTTTTGTGTCTCTGATTGATTGCTCTCATTGCTTCCCTAGCAGCTTCGGGATTTTCGAATTCCACAAAACCAAAACCTTTGAAGTGCCTCGTCGAGTCGAATCGAGGTAAGCTCACCAATGTCACTTTACCAAATTGAGATAGTAACTTTCTCAAAGAATCGTGATCGTGGTCACGATAGAATTTGTCGATGTAGATTGTACGATCTACGCAACATAGAATATTGAACGACTGAAGACAAGCGGAGATTCTTGTACCTAGGCTCGTGTCGTCTTTCACGAATGGAGACTCAACGGGACCAATACGAGTCTTGCTAGGATCAATGCATATTTTTTTTGACTTTTCCGCTGCTTCCACGATCATATTTCTAGTGGCCTTAAGAGCGATCATCCTATCGAGCAGGAGTGAGCATTAGTCTGTCATGTTGCTGTGTTGACATTGTCGTGCATTTTTACTTCCCGAAAGTCAGAAATACATCCAGGTCAATGAAGAAATTCTGAAGACTGTCTGCTTGTTTTTGTAGAAACTTGTCATTGCGTAAGTTACTCTCACTAAGATAAAACTCCAATTGTGCCTGTATTTGCTTTGGAACAGATTTTGACTTTTTCGTTGACATTTTGTCAAGTGTCCAAGAAACTCGAAGTAATACTGTAGCTTCTTACATTCGTGCAACAGTGTTTGGGCCAATCTGCTACAGTATCAGGACGGTATCAAGCATGTCTTGCAAGTCAGCAGCTAGTGTCCTTGTGTAATGAAGTAGCTTCAACCATGATGTATGACGAATACTGGCGAAAGGGCTAGTCCTAAGACTATGAATATTCACGATTGTACTATGGCTCTGCTTCCTGTTTTCCCGTAATAGTCGATGCGGACGGAATCAAGAAGATACAATGGTGGCTGAGGTATGAATGGACCAGAAGCAAAATAATCTTATCTTGAAGCGCTTACCCTGATGTTGGAAGAAGTCTAGGCAATGAAAGAATGTTGGAACCAATCTTGGACTGAGCATGTCGAGCGAGGCAATATATATTGGATCTGGTTGATTAAATAATGACACTAGCGGAAATATCAACATATTAGAAGTCATCTGTCAGCGAACGTGATGCGCTGCTCGCTGGATCCTGCAACGAAAGACTCAACAGTTCGATCAAACTATGCAGTGGAAAATTAGTCACGGAGAAGGTTAATGTGTGAGAAAAGGTCGTACCGCTGTGTCCTTGGCAATATGTCTTTAGCAGTGGATGCACCTAATTCTTGCTTTAGCTGCTGAATTAGGACAGACATTTCGCGAACTTGTCGGACTCCGACCAGATGTTGATCATGTCCATCCACTGGCTTCTCCACTACGTAGGTGATCGATTCACTATTTGTATGGTCACCAAGATCATAGGATGCCTCTTCCTGCTGATGCGAGCGCCATCGATCGCGAATTTCATTGAGGCATGTTGTCACGGTCTTGGATTGTGCTACGTGATCACAATGATTGGTGCCTTGTGATTGACCAGAGCCGACTTTATATACGTACGCAAACATAGCTCGGTTCTCGCCATTTTGAGAAAATTTTGCATCTCACTCACAAAGAGATATATTTCATTGATTTTTGGCATCACGCCTTCCAAACTTTTCACCTGAAACAAGTGAGAAAAATGGCGGATGATTTCATGAATGAGAATTGTTGGTTTTTGCTACGCAAGGTCAGTCAATTCACATTCGGGCTGCACAATATTGATGTTACCTCTATCTCAGTCTTTGCTATATTGTATGTCTCATCCCGACAAAATGCGTCGCTTTCTTGTTGCATCAAATCTGTAATGATCCGCAGGGCTTCTGCCGTCGTGATGGTATCCTTCGTTGGTGCACCTTGCGCATCCCGAGTTTGCTGCTGTGAAGATCGTCCAGCCATCAATCTATCCATGACAGTGGAGTAGAAATTCTGACAAAGTAACTGGTCATTATATCGATCAAACAGAGACGATAGAATACGCAACCTCTAAATCATCCAGTCGCTTCAGATCGTGAGTCCATCTTTCAAGCGTCGGAAGTACTTCTTCCAAAGCTCCAATCCTTTGTTTGTCGTCTTGCTTCGTCGCGAATGGCCGACTCGTGTAATAGACAAAGCCACAAACATCACGTATAAAAGCTTCCATTCTCGGAACCGCCACGACGACTTTGCATAGCTTTTCCAAGTTTGGAGAAATCAATGTGAAATCCGCCACATTCATCAATCTGCAAACATCTTTCACCACTTCCAGTAATGTTTCTCGGGGCAAGGAATCAAGATTTCTCAAGCCCAATTTATGGTCGAGGCGATCACGAGCTATCAGGTCTTTCGTGTCCATAAGCTTACGAAAATGGTTGACATCTTTTGCTTCATTTAGCGCCGCTTTGGCTTCGAGAAGTTTGCGTTCAAGCTGATGAATGCGACGCTCACATAAGCGGTATTCACGAATGGTTGGTCGAGATTCTGCCTCTACAGTCAGGTTCGCATTTTCTTGCATCAATTCACCAACTGTCTCATTTGCTTCCTTGAGCTCGTCTTGTATTTTTTTAATCTTCTCTGCCATTGATGACTCTCGCTGTCGTAAAGTTGCTATCACATTCTCGTGATCTGTTCTATCTGCTTCAAGTCTCTGCAAGAGCTCGTCTGAGGTGTCCAGTCGATATTTTGGTTGACGAAATTTCTGGTTTCGAGATGTATCACCTTCACGCCACTCAAAAGTTTCACTACTTTGATTATCGCAGCTTTCATCGTCACTAATCCAAACCCGGTCATAATGTCGGCTTGAGTACGCCTTTTTCAGCCCTCCATTGCCTTCTATTATGCGCGAGAGGCGATTTTCTTTATCACGAAGTTCTGCGTTGCAACGCGTCACTTGGATTTTAAGATCCTCAATTTCTTGTCGCATTTCTTCTCGTTCCTCCGAAAAAATACTGATGCAATCCATAATTTCATTATCTTTGGATGATCCCCGTTTAGGGTACTTAGCCTTCAATTTCCGAAATAGCTCTCGTTCACGTGATTTGCGTCGCTGCTGTCTATCGACTTGATCTTGTAGCTTTTCCTTCATGTGCTGAATTTGAAGCTCTTTCGTTTTCACACGTCGTTCACTGGTTTTGAGTTGCTGTTGAAGCTGCTGATAGGATTGCTTCCACTTTTTAGCATCTCCTTCTGCCGCTTGCTTTGTTTGTTTGAGCTGGTCCTAACAATAACATCACCGAAAATGTCAATGAGATCGCACAAATTGCAATCATCATGCCTTCAAGCGTCTGACTTGTATTCTTGAGGTCTCCAGATTACTATTGGTCTTTTCAAGCATCCGTTCCCGGCTCTGCACGCCTTCTTCAATCGATTTTCGTGATCGAGAAGCGTGATGCAAATCGATAATTAGCTCCTGGATTTTCTGCATAATGAAGAAATGAGGGATAACGCGCTGACAAGATACATTCTCCGAGTAGTTTCACCTGATCTTTTTCCTCTAGTTGGATGGTAACATCATGGATTAGATTGATCAACGAGACTTTATTAGGAATCAGAATAGGTTCATTTGATGCTGGTATGGCTGATAATTCAATCTTTTCAAGACCTTTTCCTTGTAAGAAAACATTCACTTCTTCCCAGGCCTCTTCGGTTCTTGGTTCAGCGTCAGCCTTTTTTGCGGGAGTAGTGGCATGCGATCCGAAATTCTTCTGTAGTGACCTTCTGCTTTGGTCTAAGGAAAAAGAATTCTCTTCGGCCGCTTCCTCATGCCTTCCATTCTGATCTTCAATAAAATCATTTTCACTCCCTTTTCTAGATGTGCAATATGTGTCTCTCACTATGGACCCAGTTGTGCTTTTGTTTGAAGCTGATGATGGCACCGAACGCACGGAATATGATGAGTGTGGTGATGATACTGATTCCACATTTCTTCCTTCCTTATCGCTTGTTATATTTCCATTGAATAAATTCCGGAAGGCATCATCCGATCCACTTACTACGGTCGACCGATGATCATCCATTAGTGCTCTTAGTTCCTGAACATTGTTATCATCTGAAAACCCAGAATTTTTTGAGTAATCCTGTAGAAGCTTCGGATTAATCTCATGCACGGTTGACCTCTTGTCGTCATTACTTAGATCCTCGACATCTGATACACTCTCGTTGAGCAAACCACATGCATTCCGTTCCGTCATATTTATACTGGCTATTGCTTCTGTGTTGTCCTTCTCGCCAAGCTCGATAAACCTTGGATCTGAATCAGTTTCTACTCGATCATCTAGCGTACTGTTTGATACTTTAAGCAAGCTCGACATTACTAGGCCTTGTTGGATAAAAAGCTCCAGACTGGTCCTTCCATCAATCAAAACACTTTCTCGTTCATCCAAATTTGTTTCAAATGAATGGTTTCTCCCACTCAACGTCGGGCTCAGAATTCCTGAAGCTGTTTGATGACGATAAGGTGATTCTTCTTCATTCAGTTCCGGCAATAGCATTTCGTCCTGATCAGTGCTTTTGGTCGCGTTTCTTGTCAACAGACGGTCAATAAAAGAGGTATCAGAAACTATATCGTCATCAGAAGAAGTATGAAGATAAGGGTGGATGATTTGAGCTGTTGTGGCATCGTTATATGCACTCATGCACCCAGAATATTATCATGAAATGGCGGTATACCAGCCAGAAGGGCAGTATATTGTCATCCAATATACAGTACGTCCGTGGCACATGTACCGAATCTGGCTGGCCATCTTTATGATGGTGGAGGCGAGTGCGTCCCATCCATCTAATCCTTTCATTGTATTGGGACTGACACCGAGCGCTTCCAAGTCGGAGATCAAATCAGCGTATCATCATCTCGCGCTGAAATGGCATCCAGACAAGGTAAGGCTTTCGCCTCTCCTCTAGATGGAACGGTCTTCCCTGAAACCATTGTGCAGAACTCTGGCGATAGCGAAGCAGAAAAGAAGTTTATGCAAGTACAAGACGCATACGAATTGCTATCTGCCTCATCTTCGGCACATAATCGTGGCTCGAATCGTGAGCAATATACTGGTCCAAATCAAAGACACAGGGTAATGATCATTCGCTGTTTTTTGTTCCTCATAATGAATCAATGAGATCAAAAGCAGAATGGCGAAAATTATCGACGCTACTGGCAGAGTTATGAAAAGACTCGAGTCAGACGGACGTATCAAGTATCCATCTCGTTGAATGAAATTATATTTTTTGCTTTGCTTGTGTGGCTCCTGTTCAAGTTCGTTGCCAGCCGATCAAATTCATCGAGCGCTAGTAACAGCGATGCGCGTTATCCAGAAAAACACGACGTGGAAGCAAATGATCAGGAAGCTTCTGATATTTCGGGCCCGCGAGACAGTTCGTTGGCGCAACTTGCTAAAGAAATATGTCCGTCTGTTTATGAGCTGAAAAAAGAGTATCTCTTGACCCGAGGGCGAAGAATTGTGATTTTTTTTGCACCGAAGCAAAGAAAACGTTGGGATTGTGATGCGATGGGTAGGCTTACAGCTTTCTTTGTGTCATACAAAGCAACATTGATACAATGTTTCTTTTCACAGAGCAATTTAGGCGCATGAGACTTGCTGCATTGTACTTGCATCGTGATCCGATTACATTTTACTGGATGGATATTGAAGTAGCTGACGCAAGAACACGAGCGTTTTGGAAAGAGCAATTTGAGCACTTTGGTTATTCAATCGATGTGCCTCGTAAGTCAAGTCAATTTCGATGCGGTTTGACGTACTGATCAGACATGTGTTGACAGCACTAGCCGTTGCTTGCAATCATCGAGCTAGGAAGCTTTCAAGGTTTACTGGGAAGGATAGCAGTGTGCAGGAGCTCCGGCGATGGATATTGAGCCTTCTTGAAGGAAGCATACCTCAGAAAGCTGCAATCGGAAGTCTGTTTGAGTGATCATGCATTATGGCTTACTTGTAAACCTGCTATCTGGCAATAAAACATAGAGCATGATGGCTCCTGCAATCTACCTGCATCAGTCTACATAGTATCCGATTTCTTGATCCCGTGCCGATTATAATGAACTTGAGGCGAATTGCACCACAGAGCACTTGTTCTGGAAATAGAGATTATGACGAAACCGTCTGTGCATGTGGTCGTGATCATCTTTTTCGATCAATGAACCAGTCGAGCGGCATTTTCAACTATGTGTCTTCTCCGATCGACAAGACGCAAAGTAAAGTGAGTTATACGTCGCTCGTTCATTTCTCATCCTTCCAAGCATCGATAACAGCCAAGTGACAATGTCGATGATACACTGCTTCGGAACCACACGTACTCGGCCCCAAACACTATATCTGCTATGCATGCATTCGCTTGCACTTACTGCCAAGGTTATTCAGCTCATGTCTCGCTGTCGCAATGTAGATCTTGTATATTCTAAATTTTCTTGGTTATAAGCTCATTCTCACCCTTCTCATTCAATCTTTGCTCCAATTGATCACACCTCTCTTGTAGGAGGTGTTTTTCTTCGCACAAAACTGCGTATACTTCGTCATACAATCCATTTTGGCGTGATAGCTGCAGCATTCGGACGGTTGTGTCACTCGACAAATTCATTCGCTCTTTCTGATCGTTTTCATATCTCTCTTTCAAACTCTCATTTTCTACACGTAATTTCTGTGCAGTGTCCTCCAGTAAACTGATAGTTTTTGCCGACTCAACGGCTTCAACCTCTCGCTTCACAAGTCGGAGTAATTCTGATGAGCGTATTTGTTGATAATCGACTTCATCAACTGGCGCTGAGATTATTGGTACAACGTCCATGCTATTAAGCTCCATTTCCTCAAAAACACGTAGCATTTCTTGATGTTTCATCTTCTCTGATAGCAACTCTTCTATCCGTTGCTTTTGAAGCTGCAATTGAGAATCCAAGGTTTTCACTGAGCTTGTCAAAGATTCAACCTGCTCCTGAAGCTTCGATCTTTCTTCCGACCATGCTTCCCCAATTTCTGCGGAAGCATCAATGGCATCATTCACATCCCTCAGCGTGGATCGGTGATGTTTGCTCTGGACTAAATCAAGTAAATGCCGTTTCTCCTCCCTCCAGAGTTGGAGACGTTTTGCCAAACAATCTTCTGACTTAATTTCGCGTTCCTTTGCAACTTGAAGTTCTTTTTGTGCATGATGGTACCTGGATTGCCATGACAATGTAGTATCTCTGTCACCCTATCATATAGTACATGAAGTGAGTGAATTGCAGCATTCTTCTTCTTACGTTTGAATCTTTTAGTTGAGCACGAAGACCAAGAAGCAGATTCGAAAGGGATTTAATAGTTGCATTGAGATTATTCCCTCGTGACACCTCATCCATGCAATTTTGTCGCAAAACTTTGATGTTCTTTTCATTCTCTAAATCCCTTTCCTCCAATTGCTGAATCCTTACTAAAAGCTTTTTATTACTCCCCATGAGGTCTGAGCATCTTCCTTCAAGGGATGAAATCTATGTCGAGATTAAGGATGTGATTATGCATCGATTAACTAGAACCTACACGCTGGTATTGGTTGCGAGCGTCCGTAGAAGCAAATGTTGTGTTCGAAGATGCAATATCCGGTAGTGCTGTCTTATTCGCTATCTGACTAACATGAATATCTTCGTTGGCAATATGAATCAAATTATCGTGCCTCAAATGATTGGGTTTGCTCATTAGCTGGGCACGATCGATAGCGCTCTCTTCCTCTGTGTCAGATCCTGGAGTTGTCAACACATCAGTCTTCATCTGTGAAGCGGTCAGAAATTCCCGTCTTTTATCAGGTTGCATCTTGCATCTTCTTTCTGGGATTGTCATATCTTCCAATGCATAATTAGAGAAAGAAAATTTTCGATTTTGTTTATTTGTGTTCGTGTCTATTTTCCTTGTGGATGACACCAAAGAGCGAAGCCCTCGGTCTTTAATGCCATCAGTATCAGCTTCATTGATATCGGAATTACTACACCCGGGTTCATAACTAGATAATGGATGCTTCCGGTTGTTGACGATAGATTGAATTCTATTCGAAGAGACTTGTCCACGGTTTCTGAGCGGTGCACTTGGAGTATGCTGCATCATTGCCACATTTTCATGACGTTTTAAGATTTCTCCCAATATATCACACTATGTGATTTACCTCGAATTGCTGTTCCACAGGTTATTGATAGAAAAAGGCTCAAGTATGAGCATTGAAAGTGGCATTTCCGAAGGCACAATTGTACCTCATCAAAGTTTCAACGATAGAAGAGATCAAGATGATTTACCAGTCGATCTTTCCCAGCTTCCCGCCATACATCTATCAAAATCTCTACTCCTGGTGAACAATTTTGTTGCGAATACAACTCGATTCCTGAATCATTTCGCGTACGAATGTGAGGAACGTCTAAACAAAGTCGCCACCAATCTCACGCGCGTGGAAATACTACTGGCGCTTTTAGAAGCTAAACTTAACAGTATACCGGACTTGGTGATACCAGAATCTGTTGAAATGAGCGCTTCAATTGCGATTGATGATGAGCATTTACCATCTGCCGATGCTGGTCTGCAAGTCTCTTCGACTTCACTAGTTCCTTCTATATCGGAACAAGCTTCTCTAAGCTTACCTATCTCTCATCCGTTACCTGATCTACCATCACTAATACCGGATATTCTTCAAGAAAACAACGAAGCGGAGGATCCAGGCAACGCAATCGTTGTCGCTAGCGAAGAAACATCTGCCATAGACCAGCCGCTGTCTCAAAACAAATTTTTTCTGAAGCTTAAGGACGACCCAGTTTATGCCAAGTACGTGATCAAGCTAGTATTATTGGCATCTCACATTTCAAAATATTGTGTCGATATAGCTATTTTACAATGCGGAGACTTGGGATGCCTGATGGGGCAGTAGCTCAGAAGATGATCATGGATGGCGTGGACAGCTCGATCCTCAGGTACCTGATATTTTTAATATGAAAATTGCGCCTGGTCTTACGACTTGTGCACATAGCATGGATCCTGAAGGTCCGTCTCCTGGGATGGAACGATCAGCAACACATTTTAGACCCGCGCCATCCACAATTTTTTCGGATTCTGATGATGAGGATGGTTTTGTTGTGCCTGACTCTCGCATACCCCATGTCAGCGCAAATTCTCCCACCAACTCGGTTGCATCATCAGCATTCTCTATGGCTCCGCCACCGCCTTCTCTGCCTTCTGTCTCTCAGGTTTCTTTCTTCTCTCGTCCAGTCTTAATCATTGCATCAATTTTTTCGTTTTAGCTGCATGAGAATACACTCAGCTTGGAAAGTGATGATAACTCTTCGGTCGACTCCAATCGTTCTTCGGCAACTTCTGATGATTTTAGTGATGACAGAAGCTCATTTCCGGCACCAATTATCAGTAGCACGGGCATTCAGAGCGATACCGGCGATTCAACAGCACTTAAACTCAAAGACGAACCTGTGTTCTCCAAGTTCGTATCACTGAAAATGTGCAGCTGAAGACAACTAACTAATTCCACTCTATAGATATTTTACAATGCAAAAAATGGGCTTGCCGGAAGGAGCAATTCGCCAAAAAATGCATATGGATGGAGTCAATTTTGATATTTTAGGGTACGTCACTAAGACCTTAAAATCCTGTTTTCTGGCATCTAACACTTGTTTTTGATCAAAGAATGGATCCTAATGGACCGTCACCAAACGCTGGGACAGCACGTGCGTCTCCATCATTGCCATTAGAACAGGAGTTGCCAACTCAAAGTGCGCTACCTCCACCCCCAAAGCCCGACTTCAAAAAATATGACAGCGTTGACGACTTTGATTCCGACTAAAGGATTGAGGACACAGATGTAGCCTTCGTCGTGTGTATGCGGGAGTATCATCGTGATCATAAGTGATATCCAAGGGAGCGTGAAGTACAAATGCCGAGGAAGACTGTGAATTATGATCGGCATTAAACTGACGGGACTTGATGGGAGCTGAAACTATAGGTGTTGTCATCCTCGTGTAAACCAGATACCCAGATAAGCATGAAGGTCTTCGTAAAGTCGTAATCTATGTGGCGGAAGCATATACATGACGCTGAGAAGTACGTCCAACTGCAGCTGAAGAAAGAGGCGATCATAGAGTTACAGCTTTGGACGCAATGACGCATTATTTACCAGCACCCTGTAATTTTCTATTGCACTGACATGTTCGACATGCGATTTTGCTGACCAACTACGAACGTAGGCAGCGAATACGATCAGCTGTCGTATAAACCATAGCAATATCACAACTGAATTGATTGAAATGAACGCATCGCCAATGCCGTATCGAGTTGAAGTACTCATGTTGGTTGAGTTCAAAAAGGCAAATGCAAGACTGTGATTCAAAATCATCAGAGTTTCCATGACATATAGGACCCTGACCATAAGCGCATCTGCGTATGGATTGAGGGTAAATACTGCCATGAGGTATGATAAACGCAACGTCATGACTGCCACCAATTGACCGGGGTCGTTGTCAAAGAATCCCACAGAGATTCCCAGTGTAATTTGAAACACAGCAATGATGATAAAGAACATCCGGCTACGATATGTGAACTCGCTGTACAAACTTCCCCATAATGCCAACATATTATCCTGGCGTAGATCGGTCTCGGTGGCATGCATGATGACATAGCCACAGACTATCAATCCTCCAATGCAGAGAAGTACCAGGAGTAGTATTGCGACAAATAAAGCAGAGAATACTACTCCTGCTTTGTAATCCATAGACATTTCGAAAGAGGCGTACATAGTCATCGGAAAAAGCGAACAGTACCAGAATAAGATGCACAAGCCAAGCGTACGGATGGAGATTTTACGATACCGAAAATACGATGTTTGTGGAAATTCGGCTCTTTTGGCGGAAAAGCATTTGGCGCATATGGCAAATAGGAAGAAGGCCAAGAGCAGCGTGGCGAAAACGATCGAAAAGCCGATCAGAGCTTGATACAGAATTTTATCTTCACGTACTGCCAAACGATCCCCAAATGACACGATGCCTCCCAGAATTATTTCTTGTAAGCGTCGAGTAATGGTGCCTCTCCCCGGACCCAAGTTTAATTGAACTAACAGCCCAGTCCATGCAAATGAGTCGGTATATTCCCATACAAAGTACGGCGTTTTCAAGAGTGTGAGCTGAGACAGTGAACTCATTTGCTGTAGATATCCAATATAGTAGATCAGTTCCCATGAGTTTGGTGCCCAAAAAACGTTTTGCCAGCTCAAGGTGCGATCCATTAATACGAAATGGAAAAATAACAAAAACGCGACCGTGATACCAGCGAAAGCGGACGCAGCATACTTGATAACTTTTTGGATCATTCGTTCGCTTTGCGACAATTCACTCGATAGTCCGTCATCAGTAGGAAATCGATTGCGTCCTCCGATCACAACAATGCCTTGATTTATTCCTTCCGTCTGAGCTTTTTTGACAAGCGGCGTACCACGGACGTACATACGCAAAGTAGATGAGCTCAAGTCTTCCGCTGGGGCGCTCATTGTCGTCTTGATGTCAGAAATTGTGGCCGCAGGTTTATCTATTGCACTGACCTTGCTCGAAACAGCTCCTGTTATCAGCAGATTTTCTTGTTTGCCTGCGTTGTACAGGATCACATCACGCTGATTTTCATTTTGATTCGTTGGTTCTTTTCTTAGTCTCGCGACGAGGTATGTTGAGCCCGATGAACTGGACTCAATTGCGACCTTGGGAGTCACCTCTGATGTATTTCTCCGACTTCTTACGTCATTTGGAGGCTTGTCGGATCCACTGTATAAACGTCCTGTCTCCGTACCCAAAACGTCAACACGTAAATTGCTCGGAAGCTCTTCAATGCTTTCCTCGGGCTCCGCGTTCACACCCTCGTGCACGCTGAGATCTGTTTCTAAGTTGCTGGAACGTAGAGATTGGCGTTTCTCTCCAGCCGGTATGCTTGGTTCAACATCCCTAATTCTGGACGGGGCTGTTGATTCATCGGTAAGAATACTTCGTAGTGTTGCATTGTCCTTTGTATCCCGGAGAGGAGGAATCGGAAGCGGGGCAGTTACAAATCCATCCAATACTGGAATCGGAGCTTCAACGAGTGGATTCGAGTCAAGTTCTCCATGTAATGTAACTTTATTGAGTGTTGCAGCTCCTTCATCTTCTGAAACAACCCCCTCGGTCGTATTTTTCACTTGGTCATCGTTCGTTGTCCCAGGCAGAGGTAATCGTGCAGCAGACAAATTTGGAAGTTGAAGAATAGATACCGGTATTCCTGTTGCAAAATTACTTGGCTCCTGAGTCTGCTTATTGATTGATGTTGGTGCGAAAGTTTCAGGAATACTCGCTACTGTTGTGACTAGTTCAGATATAGAGGCTGTATCATTGACTATATTAGCTGATCCTGTCGGTGCACGCTGATTTTGATCGGTAGAGCCAATAGTTTCATATAATTTTTTGTCGCGTGAAAACACTGTTGTCATATCAAGAGTCGAGGTTAGTAGCTTAGATGAAGCATTTATGGATGATCCTGGCTCAGATGGGATAAGGATTTCGGGAAGGCCATTGGATGTGGCCGGTTCAGGAGGCAAACTTTTGTTCGAGCTCAATGGGATAACGAGTGTTGGAAGGACGGAGCCTATCTCTTTAAGAGGACCAGTACCAAGAGCCTGAATTCCGATGGTATCACCTATCGCTTTCGGAGGTGAACTTCTAGGTGAGTCAGCGCCAGTCAAATCTGAGATCCAATTTGTAGGCGGAATGAGCGTTCCAAGAGGAGAAATGACGCCGGGAGATATAGCATCCAGCACATCTGGATTTGGTTCCTTCGTTTCAGTAAACACATTTGGAAATATTGGAGTAGCTGGCTGCTCAGTGGCTGGATCAATTTTTGGAGCAATCCTTTCCATCGCTTGTTTTGGACCTGTTGCTGTCCTTCCGAAACCCACTAGTTCTTTTATTTTTTGAGTGGAACTTGATGAGAGTATATCTTTAGTATCAAAATTTGTGAAATCTTGTCCCCCTATGTAATTCTGACTTGCACTACTGGGAGATGGTTCGATGTTCTTCTCTATCGCGGGGATATGCGGACTTTTTAGAAGCGGTGCGGCGTCAAAAATTGTACTGGCTGGCGGAATTTCGAGTAGTTGAGTCGGTGACCTTCCCGGTACTACTACATCTGCAATTTCAGAAATTGATCCCGACGATCCCACCGGGGACTCTTTCGTCTGACTTTGAGGCCGAACTTCGTGGACAGTGGTATAGTCCAGTGTCGTCGGCGGTCCATTCCTTGATGTCTGACTTTTTTGCGCTTTCTCTTGAGCGTTTGGTCCTGTCGATAACCCATCGACTTTGGAATTTGAGACGGAAGGCTGCTCGGGTCCACTTTTCTTGGGAGCCTTTTCTGAAGACTGACTTTTTGAGTCATATGTACTAGCAAGTGGAGCCAGAAGCTGATTAGGTGTTCCCAGTGGTCTCAACTCTTGTAAAGTATCACTGCTTCCGTCTAACAGATCTAACAGAGTAGCTCTGGCGCCTACGAAACGTGCATCATGATATATATAACTACAGAGTAGCCATAGGACATGTTTCATCATGAATGTCAAGAATGCGCAAGAGATTTGATGACGTATGAATGAGTTTACAGCGCGCTTGTGCACATACGTCATACTGGCAGCTTGCAGATGGAGGAGTACACTCAGCATTCTAAGCTCACTAGCACGAGCTGAGTCATTCTGATTCACTGACAGAGCACCTAGCGGAGAGGAAAAGCATTGTCATTCGCTATAATTCAATATTGCACGCTGGAGCCGATATTCAGAAGGCAGTAAATTCACCGAATGCAGGGTAATTTCATGTGCGTCAATGTACTTCAGGAATGTCAATGGATCGGTCACTGTCGTACTGTTGCTTCAGTTACCATGAAAATTTTTCGTGACTGGAGGGTAATATTGTGCTTACCATAGTAATTGCAATGCTGAACACTGCTTGCTTGATACGAGGTTCTTTTTGCGATCGCATTGAACAAGAGACCATATCATTTGACGTCAATTGAGTGCGACTGGTTGCTCTTTCATCGGTGCACTTGCATTCGCAGTGAGAGATACGATAAATACTCTTATTTATCTGCGAATGAATTGCAATATCGTGAAGCAGAGTCATTCTCTTGATTTTGATTTTCAGCGGCGACCCTCGCTAAGTTTACACGCTCAAACCATGATAAAACTCAATCTGTCCGTCAATATCAAGGTCCAAAGGTATATCAGCAGAACAAACAGGTCTAAAGATACAGCGAATCGCTTAACCCACCCTTCAATTTCAAAGCATATGGAGGTGATATGCTATCGAGATGCGGAAACACGTTTTCATCCGAGAGTTGACAGAAATATGTGCTGAATATAAGACTATATAAGATCTAAGCCTTGTGGTTTTATGCTTCCAATTGCCTAAACTTGCCTGCCAAAGTCCCACCTGAAGTTTGAGTACGACTAAGCCGATATACAGTATTTATTCTCCGGCATCACTACGGCAAAGGTCAGAAATGAATAGGCAACAAGGCTTACATTAACTTCCGATAAGTACATTGATATACAATACTTTATTAACAACCATTAGCCAGGAATAAACTGAATGGCAGTGACACGAAGGGCTCTAAACGAACTTCTGAAGGCTCATATAGCCTTTGATACTCTCTCGCTATCACGGGACTAGTAACTTATCTGGAAATCTACCGTAGCTCAATCAGAAGTGGGCCGATCGTTGCTTAGAATGCCATACTCATCAGATCTGGAGCAGATATATAATATCTTATGTTTGAATCAGTGCGAATTCTAAGATCAAGCGATCACCGAAAATGCTCGTCGATAATCTCAAAAAAGTCTACTTTAGGTAAGTTACCTCTTTTGTGACTAAATATAAACCCATCTGAATACCAAGAACCAGCTCATATTACCAATTCCCAGCTTTTGGTCCATATTGCCTGACACACTGGGTAAAGCATGCAGATTGTGACACAGCGGGTAGCACTTAAATACAGACCTCCTATGATGGTCATTGAATACTCTGTTTCGGGTGGGTGTGGGTCAAAAAAGCTGTATCATCACGACATCCCGCTTGAAGTCCCGTTACGCCGCATCCATGATCGTTCTAAATCCCGGAATGCCGAAGTTGACATTGCTGTAAGTCAGGTCCTATTTTATTTCACCACTTCCATTACAGATTGGCCCACTGAAATCATGTATGCAGACTTTGGCAGATACACTAAGGCTGGAACACACTCACGTCTGCGGAAATGGGCAAATCTCGACACAGCAAGTACGTTGCTTTTAGTCAGCAACAACAGCTTCTTTATTCAGTTCGAGTTTTAGGTAATAAGGATGCTTAAGATGCTTTATGATGCACGTGTAGAAAAATTACATTCTGACGAAGAGAGATTGGGACAGTTGCCTCCTGACCTACCCCAAGCCGATTATAATAACGTTTCGGTTGCACAGTTGGGCCAGGTCAAAAATCGAATGGATATTGCATTCCAAAGATCTAAACTTACGCCAGGTGATGATAATTATGTGTACGATAAGCGGATCGTTTATGATGCCGTGCAAACGCCTTCTGAGTGGGACGATGAGTAATGATGTATATTTCCGAAGTCTTGAGAAATGTATATAATTTTCACGCTCCGTGCTGGAAATGCAAACGGTTGGTTTTGACAACGCAGCATCAGGATAAAGAGCATCGCTTTCTTTGGAATTATCTGAGTAGTGCAGCATCGTTCATAACATTGCCAAGAGAAGAAGGCGTGACGCCCTATTAGTGTGGTCATTTCTCTGTGAAGGATTTCTCTGGAAATTCCTCTGAGGTGGACTGAATCGGTTTGCGTCGGGTTCTATCTTGCTCTCCACCGGTAGTCTTTGAACTTATGGTTGTGATTTCAGGTTGCTCATTTGTTCTCTTTCGGAATCGAGACATTGCTTAATAATACTGGCTTTGCCGACGACTGCATAGGGACACTTGTGAAGGTGCTTTTTGTAATATCTCTCCACTTGTGGCCGAACCCGAACAATGGACGTGGCTTTTATCTTTACCCATCATATCTATCTTTCCCTTCCACAAGACCACTGAATGATCACGACAATTTGCTGAGCGCAGTTGGTTGGCAATAATCGTCTTATCCAGAAGAAACGTTCAATCCGATCAAGATATTGGTGCTTAAGATGGCGCAGCTACTAGCGAACCCCATCTTTACTGACAGTCGTACGATATCTTCCAAAATTGAAAGGAATACGGAAGAGCAGAACGAGTGTTGTGGGGAGCGGCTTACCAAGAATTGACAAAGGAGTCCGATCAATTGAATGGGCGTCATACTATAAACTTTGCACAAGGGTACACAGATTCTGCTTCGCAGGGACAAAGGAACTAAGGAAACAAATAATTTCATTACAACATTTACGAGAAGCAAATGAAAGAGAGTATTAACGGATCACAGATCCAGAAACGGTGTCATATGATGTAAGAACGTAGGTAACTGCACTGTACAACGAGCACGTCCGTATTTTCCGATTGCACGAGAATTGAATGCAATTTTGCGTGCTAAGGTAAGTGGGTCTGCAGATTGATTCTTCTGCTCTCAAGGGGTCTCCAATTCGCGTGCCACCAAGTTCCATGTTGAGATTGTATCCTAAGGCTACTTGGCAGTTTGGAACACCATTTATGCCAGCGCATTGATCGGTGCCAAAGCAACCGTACTCAGTGCAAGAGTTACTTGTGTCTTCATAGTCGGTGTTGATAACGTGTGTGATGGCATCCAAGTCACTTGAACTCATGAAAGAAGTGCCCAAAGTCAGGAAAATGCACTTGATAGGATAAGCGGCATTTTGGACGGATTCTTCAAAGAAGACGTTTGCACCAGCGAATGATGTCTGCAGAAGGTTTCGGCAAGGAAGAACGTCATTTGTCGCTAATTCGGCAGCAGTTGTTCTGATATTGCTGGGATGTTGATTGATATACCTCGTAATTCCAGCAGATGCGTATTGGGATCCCGTGAGGGTGAGGATGACGAATTGGAGGAAAATGGTCTGCATTATAGTTGATGTGGTCGTCAGTGTAAATCAGATAATGATTGAAAACTTGAATAGGACACTGTGAAGCAAGTGCAGGAACTTTAAAATAAATGTTAATGGTCACTGTCACAGACATATACACTCTATCCAGTGAGAACGTTCGGACAACATTAGAAGATTGCATGCGCGGAAAATCAACGTAAGTTATGGTCCGAAGCACAAATAGAAAAATTGCGGTATAACTTCAGATTAGCTATATTAACACGGAAGTAAGGACACACAATATAAATATGCATTGCTACAGTTGCAATGCAAAGGTCTGTGTATAGTACGCATTATTTTGCCATTTGAAATCTCGAAAAGTTCAAGAATGCCAAAGCAAGTGATATCAATATCATAAATGAGCATGTATGAACAATTCTCTCCACGAAGTAAATCGTCAAGGCCGGTATGTGTGAAAGAAATTCACGAGAAGCTTCTGTTCGATGCTGTTGGTAACGTTTTGAAAAACTTGAACCCAAATGTGAAAGCAATCATTATTCTCAGAAACATTCTTTGCCAAAGTTGCAATCACAGTGTCGATTTAACGTGCAGCGACCATTGTTTCATCCGATAATGGTTTCATGTCTGATCCATCAACGGTAGCCGCTATCATTGTGACATCGTTCGCAGTGGTGGACATTCATGAAAGCTTTGCGTAAAGCGGGTA